>JAPYZC010014090.1:0-10524 GCA_030522665.1 Ichneumoninae sp. A BG-2022a
TGTGTTCACTATTCGCGTCAACTAACTGTTAATGGTAGATTCAACTAAACCTAAGTCGTTATTGTAACGAAACAGATAGTTATTGTAACCGATTTATACACAACTAATAAATAGTTAGGTGACCCAACCAAGCATTTTTTTCCGTGTTTGTTACAATTTAGGGAATAATGGAATCATTCGTTTAGATTTTATCAGATTTTGAAATTTCTGGAAAAAGTATGTTCGCGCTTTAGCTTTTTAAGTTACGTCTAAAGTGACCCTAAAGTTACACGTCTATTCAGAAAATAAAACATGATAAATTGTGCGAAAGTAAAGTTTCCTCGGTGATGAAGCAAGTTGAGAATTGTGTATGGGAGGATCTTGATTACGGAGGTGCAACGACTCATAGGTATGAATACCATGGAGAATTGAATTGTTTCGAAGCCTGTCTAATGGCTCGGACTCGTATCACACGATGATGGTTAGGCGTCCAGTTCGAAATTGGACGAGAAGCGCGTGCATATTAGAGGTTGCTTGATTATACGATAGCAGTATCCAGACTGCATGAACCCCGGTCTCACATTGCATCTACCTCTCGTCTCGCATTACTTGCGGCTACCGTTGATCTTCGAGGTTCCGTTTCCACTAATTACACCAGACTGTAACAGCATCCGGGGCAGTGTACGGGCTCGAAAGCCCCTTAAGGGGTCAAAATGACCTTGTGGCTCTCGAGACTCGTAACTCTACTCGCTGTCTATGAGCGTACCGGCTGCTCTTAGTTGGTCAATGGACTCGGTATCTTCGTGTTGCATAATTTACTACAAATGGTACGTTTAACCTCCGACGAAGCAGTGAAAGTCGGATTATTGGTAGACTACAACATCAATAACTGGCGATGTAACCACATGATTCATGAGTCGTGCAACTATTGATACGAGTTAGTAAATAACCGGTTACTGATCGGCTAATCACGGTATAGTACCGTTTATTCTATCGATGGCAATTTATCTATCAAGTAAACAATGCATTTAGATACACAGACTAATTTTTATTAATAAAAAATATCGCCCGAGCTGACTCCAGTAAAAAATTTAGGTAAACGCCCCAATACCTGACCATCTTAGAGAACTAATCACGACAGAGTACCGTCTATTCTATCGATGACAATTTATCTATCAAGTAAACGATGCATTTACACACACAAAATAATTTTTATTAATAAAAAATATCGCCCGAGCGGATTACAGCAAAAAATGTAGGTAAACGCCCCAATACCCGACTATCTTAGAGAACAGGAACATTAAAAATTATATTTCTCATGCTAAGATGAACTTTTTGTATTTGGGGCTATGACTAGTAGAAAGTTTGGCTTCTCTACTTTTTGAAAAGCATCCTTCAATTCGTGTCACAGGGTATCGCTTTTTTTTGCAAAGTTAAGAAACAACGAGGAAAGTGAATGGATTAGTACCCGACTACCGATTCCAGATGATGCTCCAGTACCCGACCAGGCCTGCCTCTATAGGCAACCACCCGCGGATACGAGTCTATACAACGGTTTCAAAATTATTATTTTTTTTTGTTAATTACGCAACATTCGTGATAAATACTTCACGATAGATAACAAAATAAGATAACATATTTTATACTATTTCGACATGTCGATGATAAAAATCTTTTGATCGAAAAACATAAAACAACATCACAATAAAATTGTTCACTAATCCAACTGCTCGTTTAATCAGGTAAATGTAATACGTAGAACACATTGTATAGTCACTTACTTATCGAATAATTGCTGTAAGTGAACGTAATAACAACAAGCTTAACGGGGTGTTCGAACGGCACCGAATCGACATTGAGGTTAAGGCCGCTCAGTTTTAGCTGGCCGGCAATAGGGACAAGGCACTACCGCATGAGCGTACCGGTACCGGTCCACGTGGTTGGATATCGGTACAACATACTGCGGGTGCGTCCCAATAGCCAACCATTGAAATTAACGACTTAACAGTGGTTTTGAGCTAATTTCGATGCAAGATTTATAAATAGTCAATTTCTTCACGAATACCATGAGCTATGAATTATTTTGGAAATCGCGAAAATAATGGCGTCATAGGCTTAACAAAGTTACTCCAATTCTTAACTAACTGACTAAAGATTCGCGTCGTTCCCCTGAGCAGCGTCTGCAGCATACAATATCTTTAAAAAATGTCGACAAAAAAACTGGTTGACTATTTTAATTTTATCCCCATACGGACATAAAGAATTGGAAAAACGATTTGACTAGTTATTTTTTTGTTTCGTGTTTGTAATTTCTTAAGAACTTAATTTTAAGCAATATTTTTTAATTTCATTTTTATCTTAATCTTAATTTTAGGCAATATATTCGCGTCAGTGGTTGGAGACTGGTACACGGTCAAGTACCGGGGCGTTTACCTTAAGTTCGATTCGTTCCGGTATTCTAGCAAAGCGTAAGTGCAACTATTTTTCAATTTCGACACCGACAGTTTCAGCAGTCGCCGATAGGCAACTTACTAAAGTAACCGGTAACGTCACCTTAGCCAATCAAAATAGTGACCCGCACGATTTACCGGTAAACTCGCAACACTGTCCGAAGCGATACGTCCAATACGGATTCATCGACTTAACAGCGGTTTTGAACTAATTTCGATGCAAGATTTATAAATAGTTGATTTCTTCACGAATACCATGAGCTGTGCATTATTCTGGAAATCGCGAAAATAATGGCTAAATAGGCTTAACAAAGTTACGCCTATTCTTAACTAACTGGCTCAAAGATACGCCTCGTTCCCCTGAGCAGCGTCTGCAGCATACAATATCCTTAAAAAATGTCAACAAAAAAAATGGTCGACTAGAATTCCAAAAACGATTTCACTATTTTTTTTGTTTCGGGTTCGTAATTTCTTAATTTTAGGCAATATTTGCGTCAGTGGTTGGAGACTGGTACACAGTCAAGTACTGGGGCGTTTAACTTAAGTTTGATTAATTCCGGTACTCTAGCAAAGCGTAAGTGTAACTACTTTTCATTTTCGACACCGGCAGTTTCGGCAGTCGTCGATAGGCAACTCACTAAAGTAACCGGTAACGTCACCTTAGCCGATCAAAATAGCGAGCCGCACAATTTACCGGTAAACTCGCAACACTGTCCGAAGCGATACGTCCGATACGGATTCATCGACTTAACAGCGGTTTTGAACTAATTTCGATGCAATATTTATAAATAGTCGATTTCTTCACGAATACCATGAGTTATGATCTATTCCGGAAATCGCGAAAATAATGGCGTCATAGGCTTAACAAAGTCACGCCAATTCTTAACTAACTGGCTCAAAGATACGCCTCGTTCCCCTGAGCAGCGTCTGCAGCATACAATATCCTTAAAAAATGTCAACAAAAAAAATGGTCGACTACAAAAAAAATGGTCGACTATTTTTATTTCAACCCCATACAGACATAAAGAATTGCAAAAACAATTTCACTATTTTTTTGTTTCGGGTTCATAATTTCTTAATTTTAGGCAATATTTGCGTCAGTGGTTGGAGACTGGTACACAGTCAAGTACTGGAGCGTTTAACTTAAGTTTTATTAATTCCGGTACTCTAGCAAAGCGTAAGTGTAACTACTTTTCATTTTCGACACCGACAGTTTCGGCAGTCGTCGATAGGCAACTCACTAAAGTAACCGGTAACGTCACCTTAGCCGATCAAAATAGCGAGCCGCACAATTTACCGGTAAATTCGCAACATTGTCCGAAGCGATACATCCGATGCGGGGATTCATAGCCGGTGAACGGCACGTTTACCGTTCGGTTTGCCCCGGTCTCAATCGTTTATCATAGTATACACCACGGTTTCTCGATAACTCTCGGGGTTTTCGTGTCGCTCTATATCTATGCCTCCTGCGGCTCCGGCCTATTAATATTGCCAGGTAACTGCCGTTGATCGTAACATTCCGACGGTCGGGATGGTCGAAAGGTAACATCCTATACCACGTATGTGCTCCACTATCGAGATATGTATCCGTCCGATATGCATATGTATATAGGACAAGCCACCAATCAATATACCCCAAACGCTCACGCTCACCCTCACCCGAGCATCTACAGATACTCCTCGATAAGCTCCTGGGTCTCCCCCCCCCCCCTCACGTTCGCTCAGTCCCCCATACCGATAGCACTGTAGCCGTTTCGCTACCGCTGATGCATCCCTCGACGCTTTGCGCTAGAATCTGCCGTGAAGATAGGGCCGGCACGTAACTCCGACCAACCTCTATCGTCATTCCCATATGCGCACCGTGTTCTCCCGGATAATGGAGATTTTACAATTTAGTTTGCACAGGCGTGGTACAGTTCGCGCGATTCCCGCTGCAATGGCCCCAAACCGTTCGCCAGCCAACGAACGCAGCGCGAATTCGGTCGATTCCAATCCTGCGTGCACCATCGCGGCAGAGGCTCGGACTCTGCCGTTACAATAATTGTTATCGTGTACGCAGGCGTAAATCTCCATTCAGTCCGCATCCCCCACCCCAGTCCTCCCCGCCACCCTCCCGGGTCGAGGTGATACGCATTCGAAAATATCGGACGTTAATACCGGGAACGTATCAACCCCGATATAACGAGTGTAACGATTTTGCTGGAAACGAGCGAAACAACTTTTTTTTTTTTAATTGAAGATACATTTCGATTGTGAATTGTTATCGGCGGTGTTATTGTTTCGCGCGCGTAACCTCTCGCGTTAATTGATCATTAAATCTCTACTGTTATTGTGCGAACGGGATTTCTCGAACGATTTGTAATTTGAAACGGTTTAGGGGTTGAGCCTGCAACTTAAATAGGGCTCTTAAACTTAAAGAAAAATTTATCGGGCGGGTCTGTTTGGGATCGTATACCCAGATAAATAATTTATTTGACGGCCGCCGTTTATTTGATTTAAGTAAAACATTTATTTGTATAAAATAAATATTTATTTGTATTAAATAAATATTTATTTAAACGAAATAAATATTTTACTTTAACCAGATAAACGGTTGCCGTCAAATAAATTATTTTTATGGGTGTAGTCGTGTAGAGAAATGGGGGAAATTCTCAGAAACGCTGTGCGGTAAAAATGTAATATCTGCCCTGAAAGTCTGTAAAGGAGACTCGTCGATTGCGCAGAGCGTATCGTTAGCCTCAGCTGAGCAGTTCTCCATATCGTTCGTACCTTTGTCGCGCGTTCGCGGAATTTGATTCATCGTGAAATCGCCAACGGGCCGTGATTCATCGAGACCTATGACTAATTCGAATTTATCGATGGGGGGGGGGGGAAGAGAAAAACTAAAAATGAAGCAGAAAACAAAAAAAAAAAATGCAGCCGCCAACGCTCGACTCTTTATATCGCTCAATCATTTACTAAAACCCACTGACCCGGACGAACTTCAGAGGGAACCTTGCGCAATACCATTTGAGCTTTGAACTTTGACGAGCGTATGGTCGGAATATTATAGAGAAATCCGATATCTCACAGGCATCGATCGGAAAAGTGAGTTTTTTTTTGCCAATTTATTGATAAATTGCAAATTACACTGACTGCAGATGGCAAAAAGATTTTTTTTATGAAGTCTATCGGCAGACAGGCGGAGAGAGTTCGCTCTCTCGATGCATCACTGACGCAAACTAGTCTCGTATTTTTGCGATCATTATTCGTAAGTGGAACGATTAAGGTGTATACATAGACATGCGAATAGCATTCGGGACCGCTCGTCGTCGTTAACCGAATCCTTTTTAAACTTCCCCTTTCCGGGTACTCGGATAGTCTAGTTTGGACCAAGTTTGCCTAGTTTGGACCAATATGATTATTGTTTGGATATGATTATATAGTTTGGACCAATATGAAATTTGGACCGGGCCTAGTTTGGACCAATAAAAGTCTAATATTGCCCGATAGAACCTCACGGATACTTCCTATTAACGAATTATACATTTACAATTACTCCGAAACCCGGTCATTTTTGGTCGCCAATTCTATCAATCACACCATTCCAAATTTAAACTGTTTTCATAATAAGGGCGGGGCAAAACTGAGCCTCCATACGAGACCTTTTTTTCCATGTCCCAAAAAAAATTTGGAATAACGGTTCGTGCTATTCCGCTCTCATCGTACGTTTCGATATTCGATCCTTAATTAACGGTGCCTCGAGCGCGATTTTGATGGATCAAAGTACGATGAAATTTAATGAGTCAATTATAATTTAATTGCGTTTCCAGTGCCATAATTGCCTGAAGCATTCTTGCCTGAAGCTCGCTTTTTGCGATCAACTTTATCGGCCCTTCAGCGAGCAATGCGCAATCATCCCTAAAGCAGGTTGTCCCCGTTCCATTCCCCTTTGAACTTTGCATACCGGATTGCCTACCCCTGCCCTCTCCGCATATCTCGTTTCCTTGGCCCCGTTACCAGCGAAACAGATACACCGTCATTACTCTCATTACGAACTCTATCTATCGGGAGCACGCGTGCTCGACCAGGCATCGGCTTTATCAAATGATCGTCATCAGGACCCGGGTAATACCCGCACGGTATAGTATAATCACGGGTTAATCAAGGGAGGCCAATCAACAATGGGTTTCGTAAATTGACCAGTGGGATGGCAACGCTGCAGGGTGGGGTCGGTGTGCGTGCGTTTGACATTCGGCACGGTCCACTTTCGAGCCCCCGTGTGCCCAAAGGCGATCGCGAGCACATTCGGTTCAAAGGGTCTATGGAGCGAAAAGTCTCATAACAGACGATTGGAAGGTCGGCAGAACACGGGTCAGTGAATTAAAGGACGCGTTACAATTAATTAAAAATTCCACCGATATTAAACGAATCCCGACTATTTTTGTAGTAAATTTTTAGTATCTAGTTTTCAACAAATGTCATGTGATTTAAGTTATACACCCTGAAAAAGAAATTATTTGACGGCCACCGTTTATTAAGATTAAGTAAAATATTTATTTCATTTAAGTAACTAGTAGTACAAGTAATTTATTAGCAAGATGTTACATTGGTTCTCGATCATTCAAGTATGTTACATACGACTTGGTGATTACATGAATGTATGGTAACATCATCAGCTAACGAGCCATCGACATTGGTCCTTCAGCTCGATAAGTAACTGTTTACTTAATATAAATAAATATTTATTTCATTTATGTAACTAGTGGTAGTAATAGTAAAAGAGATTTATTGCCAGTGCCAGGCCATCGACCTGAGTCCTTAAGTAACTATTTACTTAATTTAAATAAATATTTAATTAAATCAAATGAATATTTTACTTAACCTTAATAAACGATGGCCGTCAACAAATTTTTATTTCACTCGGTGCGTAAAATGCGGTTTTACGCACGCTTCGCGTGCGTACAACCTCATTTTCACACCTTGTGAAATAAAATTTCGTACGATACTCTCGTGTGATTGCAACACTCGCCTTCGGCTCGTGCTGCAAACTCACACTAGTCACAAAAAGTTTTATCGCACTAGTATCGTAATGTACTATTATTTTCTAGGTGTAATTTCGAAATTGGTTAAACATTTTTTTGCCAATTTATCCGATCTTAAAAAAACGAAACAAAATCCCAGTAATGGATAAATATCGAAAATGAGATCCATGCAAATGAAACATGTCGAAAAGAATTTGTTCCACGAGCAGGTGAAAACTGCTGAGTCTGCCATCTTCCCAGTGATTTGCGGCGGGCAATGAGGTATTTTACGTAAAATATCGCATTGATTATCCGTCACCCGACCCGCATTGCCCCGGTGACCAAAAATCTACGGGTTTGGCAGGACTTTGAAGGGACGAGGGTGTGAGATAGCCGCGTTAATTCCGTGGGACCTGATTAATCGTTAGGTGCGGGAGGGTGGTGAGGAGAGCGGTATGGAATAGCCACTATCGGGGCAAATAGACGCCGGCGGATAACCCCGACCGTCCATCCAGCTTCGCGTCCTCTACGCCGCCCGCTATGGAGTTTGTGATCCCGCTGCTCGTGCTGTCGGTTGTGCCCGCAACGCACCGGCGAACGCGTCCACCCCGATCGACCTCGATTGCCGCATTCCGCCGTGCAGAGCGGAGAGTTAAGTCCACGAGGCACTGTCGCCCGCCGTGGTCCTCGCTTCGTGCATCCACCCTCGTTCAGTTCTCAGCGTTGTTCCCTATACGGGCCTTGTTCCATCAGTTCGTTCGCTATAGACTCATGCGCTACTGTTATATCAAGGCGCATTCTCGCTTTGCCGGTCCATCGAGAGCGTCACGCTATAGCGTCGCACTACCGCGATTACAATCGATTTGTTGCTCGACCACGCGCGACGTTAGCCCCGGCAATCCCGCCACCGAATCGTGTAACAGTCCTCGGGGCTGACCGGGCAGACGGAGGTTCGAGCACAGCTGGCAAACATCTACGGGAACTTTGCAATCTCTCTCTCTCTCTGTCTGTCTGTTAGAACAAACCTAATTACCGATCTATTCTATCGGACTGACATTAGATTTAAAAAATTCCATTCCCTGTCATTTGTATTTTTTTTTTATTTTTGTTTCATTTTTCCACCGTATACCCTTCTGCGTTTTTACGGAACCCCGTCCCTATTCCCCCTAAGCACGCCCTACACCCAGAAAAAAAATTTATTTGACGGCCACCGTTTGCTAAGATTAAGTAACATATTTCTTTGATTTAAATAAATATTTATTTCGTTTAAGTAACTATTTACTTAATTTAACTGTGCAATAGAGTGGTGAACGCGTGGAACTCGTTACCGGTAGATGCAATCGCAGCAGAGTCAACGAACATATTTAAAAATAAAATTGATTTGTATATTTTTACGCGAATAGCATTATGTAGAAGCAGAACTAAAAAGTGTAAACTTATTTTCTGTAAATAATAATAATAATAATAATAATAATAATAATAATAATAATAATAATAATGATAATAATATTTTACTTACTCTTAATATATGGTGACCGTCAAATAATTTTTTTTTTCTGAGTGTACCCGCTCTCAGCTAAGCTACCTAACTTTCCAGTGCGTCCGTAGGCGACTTAGCTACACTGTACCGCATTTGCCGGGGATACGGGGAAACTACGGAAAAACCGTGCCGGTACAAACGGCCATGTTCTACTCATCCTCCGGTATTTATGCACTTTGAGTAAAAGGCAGAAACACCAAAGTTTCAGAAGAAAGCGCCTCCCGCTCAACGGTCGATGCGCCAGCTAGCACACGGCTAAGCGGTCACCCATCCAAGCACTGACCGCGAACGATCTCGCTTGAATTGAGAGACCACCAGAGCCGTGCGCCAATCGCGCATCCACCGCTGTCGGTTCCTGTCCTTTGTATTTTAAGCTTCAATCCATATTCTATCTACTTCGCTTGCTGATGGAGAAAGCTGCATTGGCGTGCCGTTTTTTGTGCATGGTATGGACGTATTACAAGATTTTTTATAAAAAAAAAACTTCCTCGTAATATTCATCAGTCTTTTATTAGAAATTTTAATTTATTTACGAAGTTTTCGGAACGAGGAGGAGAAAAATAGTTATGCTGAGAAAACTAAATGGTTGGATTGTGAAAATGCGCGGTGACATACGTTCAAAGGTGTATTTTGTTGGTACAACAAAAATGTTTGTATCAATTGACAAATTTTGAATAAATTGAAGCAAGTAATCGTTTAAGGAGGGAGTCTCGCTGCGCGCTGACTTCGCATAAGTTCGACAACAATAAGAGACAATTGCAAGTACTTCTTGATGGTGTAAAAATCTTTTAAAAAAATAATGTATACTAAGGGTACTGAGACGATTAATTTTGCATAATAATAATTTCAAAATGTTATTAACAAATTTACCAAAAAATTAATTGGTTAATAAATTACCCGGCAACAAAACTTTTTTTTTAATGAAAATAATTCGTTTATTTTTCTGAATACGTATGAATTTTTTCAGATTTTTAAGTAATCGTTGATTTTTGTTCTATAAAAAAAAATAAAAAATTGTCATCAAATCAATAAACAATTTTCTCTTATTGTTGTCGAACTTATGCGAAGTCAGCGCGCAGCGAGACTTCCTCCTTAACAAAACAATGCTTTATTTGTACTACTAGCCAAGACCGCGCGCTTCGCGCGCGAACCCCCAATCTGTTTGATATTATCTCTTTTTTTTACATTCACTCCTATATGCTATGAATTCCGAAATCTCGAAAATATAGCATATGGGAGTGATTTCGGATTTTCGAAATCTACTCCGATCTAGACCTCTATATGAGGTTCAGGATTTTCGAAGTCCACTTCTATATGCTATGAAAGCTGAAATCTCGAGAATATTGCGTATCGCAGTGATTTATGATTTTCGTTTTCCACTCCCGTGTGCTACATGGGGTTTGGGTCTTTCGGAATTAGTTAAGGAAACTAATTTCGAAATACGGAATTAGTCCTATACGAAACAACAAGGAAAATAGTTAAGTTGCGGGGTAATTTGTTGATTAATATTTTTTATCTTCCATTTGTTAATGACAAATTAGAATTATAATTT
>JAPYZC010014122.1:0-11518 GCA_030522665.1 Ichneumoninae sp. A BG-2022a
AACGAGACCGCAGTTTACTCCGGTTGCGTCATGATTTTATAAATAATAATTAAAGAGGGTGGGGCAAAATGGAACACTGGGGCAAAACGGCCCAGCGTTCTCCATTCAAAATACGGGACGGTTTTTTTTTTGGTCTCCGTCGTCGTTTTATGAATAAGTTTTCCACCGACTCGTACATAGTCGAGGACGAGGCAAAACGGACCAGCGTTCTCCATTCAAAATACAACACGGTTTTTTCCCAACACCATCGATATTTTATGAATAAATGGCTCATACATAGTCGGGGGTGGGGCAAGACGGACTAGCGCTGTCGGTTCAAAATAAGCGACTGTTTTCTCCCCGACGCCGTCGTCGTTTTATAAATAACGGTTCTATCGGCTCATACATAGTCCAGGACGGGGCAAAACGGACCAGCGTTCTCTATTCAAAATAAGCGACTGTTTTTTCCCGACTCCATCGACGTTTTATAAATAACGGTTCTATCGGCTCATACATAGTCGAGGGCGGGACAAAATCGAACCCCGGGGCAAAATGGACCAGCGTCCTACATTAAAGATGGAATACTGTTGATTTTACATGTGCTGCAAAAGATTTGTAAAATAAAACGGTCCATTTTGCCCCATTCTCCAATATTTGGTATACCATAGGTGAACCGCCCTAATTGGACTTACAGTCAGAAAAATAATTTATTTGGTTTAAATAAGTTTTTATTTGATTTAAATAAATATTCATTTGATTTAAATAAATATGTATTAAATTTAAAAAAAATATGTATGCAAAGCAATTAAATATTTTACTCAAACCAAAAAAATTTTTATTCGCGTGTGCCCGTTAAATAAATGATATATTTTCCTGCGTTTACAGTGTAAAATCGCCCGAGCAGACAATTTCACAAGGTCAACATTTCCCCATCGTTGTGCACAGCAAAATCCGTCTGCGGTTACGCAAACCAGCTATACGCATAGGTTTTCCAGTTTTTTCAACTTTTTTTTTCTTTCATCTACATACGAACTCGGCAAGTCGGTGGCTCCGCGATTTTTATTATTTCCGCAGTTTCATGCAGATCCAACGGTCATCACTTTTATTTCCGTACTCGGGGCATGAACGTAGGAGCGCGCGCGGAAGTCCGGCGCGGTCGTCGTTGCTGAAGTAGCAATAAGCCAGAATACTCGCGTGCGGAAGCGTAAGTACGGGCCGGTCGTGTGGGAGGTTCTCGAGCGTCGGTGACACGTGGAAAAAATAATGTGTATAGCGCACCTTCGACGTCGCTGGTCGGCGCGAGCCCGCCGCACGCGCGCCGGCACGTTTGTATAATAAAGAGCTTTCGCAAATTGCAATCGCCGCATCGAAGAAAAATTTGCATCCGGTGACCCTGCACCGTGCCAGCCTCGCCGAGACCTTTTACCGATATAACGCAGTCTCGCCACGTACCCGGTGAAAAATGCTCGAGCTGATTTGTCGTTTTAGATATCAAAAATTAAATTCGTGAAAAAAAATTTGTTAATATTAAAACGTTAACGATATATTATGAAACTTTAATGGTGATTCGGAACTCGACCTTAAATATTGTGAAGCTGTCGTAGGCGGGGGAATCGGCCTAAAATGTTATAAATAAAAGATTCTTTCCTACACAGAGAAAAAAATCAATTGAGTCAACGAAATGTGCGTTTACGGGTGGCGAAACAAATGTTTAGTTGATCGAAAGGAATACCTCGTTGATCGAAATAACAGGCTGTCGAATCAAATGTTTCTTTACTTACTACGACAATTATTCCGTTCGATCAACCAAAAATTTGTTTCGCCGCCCGTAAGCGCTCATTTTGTTGACTCAATCGATATTTTTTCTCAGTGTACGGGCTTTAACTTTCTTTATTTACTCTTATTTATTCTACAGTGGTCTCGTGTTATGATAAATAATAAATAATACAATAAAAATAATAGATAAATTTAGGTAATGATAGGAAAAAAAGTCCTCGAAATAGTGGCAATTTTTAGTGGGAATTTGGACCACTGGATCTAAAATAAAGTAAAGTCGTGATAATCAGCTGAGAGAGAGCCAGCAGTAAAAAAGTTTTCGACGACGAAAAAAAAAATGTCACGAGTCTCGCAATAGCCAACATTTTTATAATTCGCTTTACTTTCCTAAATTACCTACACCCATATTTTTCTCCAACCCGCCTAACTCGGATTTGTATAAAATAAACAGTCGAGCATACTCGAAATAGTCGAAAATAAATAATAAATAAAAAATAGATAATAATACAAACAAAAAAAAAGATTCCTGAAATATGGCTAAATTTTAACGATAACTTGGATCACTGGATTTAAAACAACGTAAACCCGTCACAATTAGCTGAGAATAAGCTTCCAGTAAAAAAATTCTTCCCGACGAAAAAAAAAAATCTTTTACATTCAATTCCCGAAATCTTTGCAAAAAATGTATTACCATCGCGAGTCTCGCGCCAGCCAAAATTGTAATAATTCGCACTATTTCCCGAAAGTACCTATAACCATATTTTTCCCAACTCTCCCCTCACCTCGGATTCGTATAAAATAAATAATCGAGCATACTCGAAATAGTCGAAAATAAATAACAAATAAATAATACAGAAATAATACTAAAACACTATCTATAACCATATTTTTTCCCAACTGCCCCTTCACCTCAGATTCGTATAGAATAAATAACCGAGCATACACGAAACAGTCGAAAATAGATCATAAATAAAAATGCATAATACAATAATAATAAAAGAAAACCACCTATAACCATATTTCTTCCCAACTCTCCCCTCACCTCGGATTCGTATAAAAAAAATCGAGCATACTCGAAATAGTCGAAAATAAATAACAAATAGATAATACAAAAAATAATACTAAAACACAACCTATAACCATATTTTTCCCAACTCTCCCCTCACCTCAGATTCGTATAAAATAAATAACCGAGCATACCCGAAACAGTCGAAAATAGATAACAAATAAAAATACATAATCCAAAAATAATAAAAGAAAACCAGCTATCACCATTTTTTCCCAACTCTCGCCTCACCGCCCATTCGTATAAAATAAACAGTCGAGCCCACGGGCCATTAGTTGTCGGCGGGCAGCGCGGAAGCACGCGAGCGCTCGCGCCCTCGTAACGGGGGCGAAGCGCGATGCATCGCCGGTGCGTCGGTCTCCAAGTTTCCCCGTCGACGAGAATAATGTAACACGAAAAGCCGTTGTTCGTGAACACATAAGCGTGAGGTGGCTCGCGAGAGTTACGGCAAGTGGTTTATAATAATGAAGCGTTTGCGCGAAAGAAGGTCTGCCTCGTCGTGACCTCTGCGGGCCTCGAGCGCCGCTTAATATTCCCGACGGCGCTGAGACGCACCGTTTTTTTCCCCCTCGACGACCCGACTACGACAACGAGAGACGATCATGATAATTTCGAGAACTCTCCGCCCGGACTCGGGACGGATTACCGTCGAGCCGACTCGACCCACGGCTGACTCTCGGTTGCTCGTTTTATAATTGAGATTTAATGCAACTCCGGGCAGAGAGCGGCGGGACAAATAATGCCGATCTCGCAGACGCCGAAACTTTCGACTCAGTTCCTCCGCCGATGGTCTCGTTCAGTTCGCGCGACTGTGAATTACGCAAGTTTTCAGGGAGCGCGCGGGGGAGAAATTAACTGAAATTTACAGGAAGAAAAATAAATGATCTCGTTCTGACTACCTGGTTTAGTGAGCGCCGGGCGATTTATCTGGGCGGGTCGACGAATTAGCTGTTATCTTTATTGTGTTACATGTATTTTGGAAAGTTGTGGATTTAGTTGGTGGTTTGAATCTTTGTTGCACCCCAGGCTGAATCCCCCTTTCGGAGAAACTGACACCCAGAATGGATTTCGGGAATCCGAATTCAGTTCTATATTGCTATGCTATATTGTCGAAAAGTCATACACCGAAAAAAAGGTTTGGTAATATCAAACTAAGCTGCGGTTGCGGGTGGCGAAAGAAATATTTGGTCGATTGAACAAAATGTTTGTTAAATCCAAGTAACTATTTTTGTTAAATCCAAGTAACTATTTTTTTAAGCAACTAAATATTTGGTCAGACAACTAAATATTCGTTCAATCGATCAAATATTTCTTTCGCCACCCTCAACGGCAGCTTAGTTTGATATTACTAAACCTTTTTTTCGGTGTAGCATAAGGAACGGATTTTCATGTACTATGCGATCCATGTGAGCGTGCGAGCCAACATATCAGCTAGTTCAATAATAATAATAATAATAATAATAATAATAATAATAATAATAATAATAATAATAATAATAATAATAATAATAATAATAATAATAATAATAATAATATAATAATAATAATAATAATAATAATTCCATTATTTTTTCCGTAAGTTTTCCAATAGGCTTTTCTAAGCTCTTTCTCTTACGTTTATATCTATATATTTGATGTTACTTTTTTCAAACGAAAAATGTTACTGGGTATTATGTATTATCTAGTATTGTATATTTTCATTTTATGTGCCGCGGGTCTTTGCAGTTCATAACTTTGAGTTCTGTTTAAAGGACTTACTCCATCGATTGAATAAAATTAAAAGTAAATAATAAAAATAATAATAATAATTTGTTCGGCCTTGAATTATATATCGAATATTGAGGAACTCAGACAGCAGCTGAAACGGGGTTTGGGTCGTTAAGTATAAGGAGCTTTTTTTTTATCTCGGGTCGTGTGTCTTTTTCCGTAATGTGGGGAAAGAAGATAGAGAATTAGGGTCGCGGGAAAAGAAGAATTACTGGCAATAACGTCGTAAGAGTCGTTTGTCTTTCGAGCAGGTGGGGCACGATATAGGAGGGCAAGTTTTCGCATCCAGCGGCTCTCTTCGGGCATGGTAAATGGAACAAACCCGTTGGAAAATGAGGCTCTTCTGATACGGATGGTTAGACCCGTGCCAGGAGCGGTATAAAGAAGACTCGTCGGCAGAGATTTTTCTGGGTCCCTCGGGGAGGGGGGGGGGGGGAAGAATAAGGCGAGGCTTGATTAAATGAGCGGCGGTTCGATGGGGTTTTGTGTAATCCGGGATAAGCGAGATAACGGCACGGGAACGAGATAATGTATGTGTATCACCTATATGTATATATGCAGGTTCGGGCGGGGCAAAATGGACCGGTCTTCCATCTGGGCCGCGATTTTTTTATTATCGTTTTTTTAAGGGTTTCGCGAATAATTCATCATGGTCCATTTTGCCCCCTTCAGTTCTTACATAGGATGAAAAAAAACGCTGAGGAGGAACATTTGTATGATTCCTTATGAAGGCTCAAATTGAATAGCCGAGTGCTTTACTAACGTTTTATTGTTCGCTGTTGCTTTTTTTTTATGCGACTGCTGTAACTCAGTTCTTGATGTAACGATCCAGTTACTCGAGGGACGGTGTTTTTATATATGCAGGGGGCGAGCGGGGCAAAATGGACCGGCCTGCCACCTGCGATTAGTTTTTTTTTTTGTTTTGGGGGGGGGGGGGTTTGCGGATAATTGATAATGGTCCATTTTGCCCCACTCGGTTCTGAGATGGAACATTTGTATAATTCCTTAATCACGGCTCAGATTGAATACCCGGGCGCCTCACTAACGTTTTATTCATCGCTGTTCTTGTTTTTCTTTTTTTATACGAACGCTTTAATTCGGTTCATGATTAAACGATCCAGTTACTCGAGGGACCGTGTATGTATGTATGCAAGGGGCGAGTGGGGCAAAATGGACCGGCCTGCCACCTGAGATGAGATTTTTTATTATTTTTTTTAGGGGGGTTGTGCGAATAATTGATCATGGTCCATTTTGCCCCGCTCGGTTCTTATATAGGATAAAAAAAAACGCTGAGGAGGAACATTTGTATCATTCCTTATCACGGCTTAAATTGAATACCCGGGCGCCTCACTAACGTTTTATTCATCGCTGTTGCTTTTTTTTTCTTTTTTTTATACGATCGCTTTAACTCGGTTCTTGATTAAACGATCCAGTTACTCGAGGGACCAGGCGCATAGTATACCTACCGGAAAGATAGACGAAAGCCATTGTCCGAGGAGAAAGGCGACACTTTTTCTTATTTCTGCACCGTGAAAGATCCCGCGTAATTGGATACTCTATAATGGATCATTCCGACATCCCTCAGGTTACCAGTGTTGAAAAATGAAAAAAATGTTAATTCTTCTTCTCTTCGACACGCAACTTGAGTCTTTGTCGCTTTATTCTTGGGACATTTTTTACTTAAAGGAAAAACAAGTTTGTCAATAACACTCTTTCGAACATTTTATAAAGGTGGTTTTTAAGACATTTTATTTTTATTTAGAACCATTTTTAATTTATATCAAAATTCTCACCGATAACAGCAAAAAATAAAAAACCCGCAGTCGTGTAATTTCCCTCACCTACAGCTGTGCAACGCGCTGTCCTCGCTTTTATTTTTATCCTGTGTTAAACAAAAAATGTTAATTCTTCTTCTCTTCGACACGGAACTTGAGTCTTTGTCGCTTTATTCTTGGGACATTTTTTACTTAAACGGAAAACAAGTTTGTCAATAACACTCTTCCAAAATTTTTATAAAAACGGTTTTTTAAAATGCTCATTTTTATTTAGAACCATTTTTAATTAATATAAAAATTCTCATCGATAACAGCGATCCCTGTAAAAAAAACCGCAGTCGTGTAATTTTTCTCACCCACGGCTGTGCAACGCGTAGTCCTCTTTTTTATTTCTACCACTATTTAAAAAAAAATTCATTCTCCTTTTCTTCGACACAGAACTTGAATCTTTGTAGCTTTATTCTTGGGACATTTTTTACTTTAAAAAAATATGACATTTTTTGAATCCTGAGACAATCACATGTCAACAATTTTTATAAACGTTGCTTTCCTTATTTTTATTTCAGGGAAAACAAGTTTGTCAATAACACTCTTCCAAAAAGAGTAAATGCGGTTTTTAAAAAATTTTGTTTTAATTTAGAACCATTTTTAATCGATATAAAAATGCTCATCAATAACAGAAGTCGATGGACAAAAAAAAAACCCGCTCTCCTGTAATTTTCCTCACTAATTCTCCGCAACGCGCAGCCCTTTCTTCTATTTTCACCTGGATCATTGCGACTATAAAAAATCTACTGCTACTGAAAAATTTGGACTCTTTTTTTCTTTGACACGAAACTTGACTCTATCGTTTTATTCTTGCTACATTTTTTACATAAAAAAAATACAAAATTTTTTATAAACGTCGTTGCTTTATTAACCGTAATTCCGAACCATTCATATAAAAATTCTCCTCGATAACATCCATCCCTTAAAAAAAAAAAAAAAAGAAACCCCGCAGTGCAATTTTCACCCACAGCTCAGCGCCGCCGTCGTTTCTTTTACTTCCACCCTTTCGCGCGGCAGTTCAACGCGCGTGATAAATGACCCTGCAGAGCTGCGAGAGCCTTCAAGCCTCTCCTTTCCCCACCCCCCACCCCCTGTTTTTTTCTCCGTTTCCCAACCGCGGAAAAAGTTTTCTAGGATGAGTATGGAAGCTTTCAAAAACCCGCGAGGATTATCGTTCTTTCTCGGAGCCCTCTGAGTTGAAGCACCGAAGGGCGTTAGAAGGGGAGGGGGGAAAAAAGGGGGGGTAAGGGAAAGAGTTTCCCTAGCCCTAGCCCTGCACTTTACCCCTCGGCGAATTCCGTCGTCCATTCAATTTTTCTTCCAACTTGGAGCGCGCCTCGCTCGGTTCCCTTGGCGCGCCGGCTTACCGCGACCTATTTTCCATATAGTACTCGAGCCTCTCTCGGCGCGAGCTGCGAGAGCTTCCGAGGCCGGCGATACAACGTTCCGCTCGAACGGGCCGGCGGGAACGGCGAGAGATCCATCCACGCTTGAGAAAACGTCCACGGGAGATTCAGGGAGAATGGGAGTGTGAGAGCAAAGCACGACAACGTCATCTCCTGAGCGCATTTCCTCCGAAGCAACTCGGTGAAAAAAGAAAAAAAAGTGGAAAAGCTTTGTAGTTACGGTAGTTACCCAACGGAGGCGAAAAACTCGCCAGCGAACGATTTATCGCAGATTTTTTTTTTTTAGTCTTTGGTTGCTTTCTAACTATTTTTGGAATTTGTGGATTATATTCTGGAATTTTCGGACGCTGATTTGTGGAATCTCGCAAAAGAGTGAAATTGGCATTTGGAGGGCATTGCCCTATGAATTTTTCGTTTTAATTTCTTATTTATTATATTATTATTTATTATAATATCATTTATTATATTATTATTTATTATATTATTATTTATTATTATTATTATTGTATATTTTTTGTGATATTAACGCCATTTCCTCCGAAGCAACTCGGTGAAAAAAGAAAAAAAAGTGGAAAAGCTTTGTAATTACGGTAGTTACCCAACGGAGGCGAAAAACTCGCGGACGCTTCGCACGCGGCTCGAGACTCCGGCGAACGATTTATCGCAGATTTTTTTTTTTTAGCCTTCGGTTGCTTTGTGACTATTTTTGGAATTTGTGGATTATATTCTGGAATTTTCGGACGCTGATTTGTGGAATCTCGCAAAAGAGTGAAATTGGCATTTGTAGGGCATTGTCCTATGAATTTTTCGTTTTAATTTCTAATTTATTATATTATCATTTATTATTATTATTATATATTTTTTGTGATATTAACGTCATTTCCTGAGCGCATTTCCTCCGAAGCAACTCGGTGAAAAAAGAAAAAAAAGTGGAAAAGCTTTGTAGTTACGGTAGTTACCCAACGGAGGCGAAAAACTCGCGCACGCGGCTCGAGACTCCGGCGAACGATTTATCGCAGATTTTTTTTTTTTAGCCTTCGGTTGCTTTGTGACTATTTTTGGAATTTGTCGTGGATTGTATTCTGGAATTTTTGGACGCGGATTTATGGAATCTCGCGAAAGAGTGAAATTGGCATTTGTAGGGCATTGCCCTATGAATTTTTCGTTTTAATTTCTTATTTATTATATTATTATTTATTATGTTATTATTATTATTATATTATATTTTTTTTATAATATTAACGTAATTTCCAGAGCGCGTTTCCTCCGAAGCAATTCGGTGAAAAAAAAAGTGAAAAAAGAGGAAAAGCTTTGTAGTTACCCAACAGAGGCGAAAAACTCGCGACGCGAACGCTTCGCACGCGGCTCGAGACTCCGGTGAACGATTTATCGCCGATTCTTTTTTTTACCCTTCGGTTGCTACGCGACTATTTTTGGAACTTGTTGTGGATTGTATTCTGGAATTTTCGGACGCTGATTTGTGGAATCTCGCGAAAGAGTGAAATTGGCATTCGTAGGGCATAGCCCTATGAATTTTTCTTTTTAATTTTTAATATTATTTATTATTATTATTACTATTTGATATATTTTGTGTAATGTTAACGTCATCTCCTGAGGGCATTTTCTCGGAATTAATTCGGTGAAAAAATTGCAAACAAGATAGAGCTCGAACAGAAGAGCCTCGGAAATGGAAAACTGACTTTCTCTGAGTAATCCTTATTCACGGTCTATGTACATAGCCCGCATACAGAGGCCGAAAGCTTTTGCGGTCGTGTATATCTTCGCTACGTTGCCCTATAAATCCTCCTTTTTTATACATAAAAAAAAAAGATTATTTAATTATTTAATTATTTTTTTTTTTTGCAATACTTTCAACATTATTTTCGCCTGTCCCTCAGGCCTATAACTCGATAGAGCTCGAACAGAAGAGCCCGGAAATGGAAAACGGCTTGTCGACGTCCCTCCGACTTTCGCTGAGTAGTCCTTATTCACGGTCTGTGTGCAAGTGCATACACCCAGAAAAATCATTTATTTGACGGCCACCGTTTATTTGGTTTAAGTAAAATGTTCATTTGATTTAAATAAATATTTATTTAAATTAAGTAAATAATTACTTAAGTGAAATAAATATTTATTTAAATGAAATAAATATTTTACTTGAACCAAATAAACGGGGGCTGTCGAATAAATTACTTTTTTGAGTGTAGCCCGCATGCAAGGGCCGAAAGCTTTTGCGGTCGTAGATATCTTCGCTACGTTGCCCTATAAATCCTCCTTTTTTATACATTAAAAAAAAAGATTATTTAATTATTTAATTATTTTTATTTTTTTTTGCAATACTTTGAACATTATTTTCGCCTGTCCCTCAGGCCTATAACTCGATAGAGCTCGAACAGAAGAGCTCGGAAATGGAAAACGGCTTGTCGACGTCCCTCCGGGTTTCTCTGAGGAGTCCTTATTTACGGTCCGTGTGCACAGGCCGCGCATGCACAGGCTGAAAGCTTTTGCGGCCGCGTATATCTTCGCTGCGTTGCTCTCCAAATTGGCTTAACGCCTGTATAGGTATACGGAAATGAGTCTCTCGGGTATATCGGTAACAGGATCACCGATGCGACAGCCACGAGGTGCTGATCCCGTTCGCGACTCGTCGCAAAGTGACGGCGCTTCCAGCGAAGTACGCACAGTAGTTTGAAGCACCGTCGCCAAAGGCGAAGCAAAAATATTACTCGACTGTTTTATTTTATTTTTTATCGGTAAAATAAAAAAGGTACAAAAAATCCCACGGGTTTTACTCGTTTCTACAAGCGTTCGGATTGCGCGAAAAAAATTCCCATGCCGCGAATTTGGCACGAGTAAAAAAAAATTAAAGTACAAGTTAAATGTTTTTATCAATGTCATATTTTTTTCTTCATACTTTTCATTTGACGAAAAATCGTACAAAAATTCGGGTTTTATTCGCTCGTCCAAGCGAATAGAAAAATATTGAAGTGCAAGTTATTTTTTTTTGTCCGTATCATAATTTTTTCTTCATATTTTTCAATAAAAAAATTGTTACTACTTCGACAATATTCAAGCCTGGCAATTTTTTATACGATCCTGGCACTGTTACGAACGATCGGTCGCATGGGATTTTTTTATCGGAAAAAAATAAATAAATAAAAAAAACTTCACCGGGTATTGTTATGTAGGATAGAAATTGCCAACGGTATTCACCGGACCAATTTTGTACAAGAAAATTGAGGTTAAAACTACCAACAATCAATGAAAAAAAAAATTCTCTGTCGTTACACATTCGTTGCGCGCTCGATAAATCTGCATCGTCGCAGCTTGTAAATTGGTTTCTATGAATCCGAGCGACGGGGTAGAGGCTCGTGTGAGCGAAGCGCCGAGAGTCGCGACTCATAAATTTTAATCCGACTAATAGGACACAACAGAACGCTACGCTCGCCACGACGTGTGATCTAATTTGTCTCAACGCCGTTGCTAATCCCACACTCCGCCGGGGGTCACCGTTCGATCGCCTGCGTTCCATTTTTATCAAATTGATCACCAGAGATGAGCCTAGCGTAATTTCAATCTTGTAACGCGAGGTACGCATTCTTCCTCATCTATCAAATTCTTCCTCGTCTGCCTCATCTATCAAATTCTTCCTCATCTGCCTCATCTATCAAATTCTTCCTCGTCTGCCTCATCTATCAAAT
>JAPYZC010014143.1:0-11467 GCA_030522665.1 Ichneumoninae sp. A BG-2022a
GATAATGATAATGATAATGATAATGATAATGATAATGATAATGATAATGATAATGATAATGATAATGATAATGATAATGATAATGATAATGATAATGATCGGTGCGGTGGTCCAGTGGTTAGCGTGCTCGCCTCTAGACCAAAGCATCGGCAGGTCCGACGGTTCGATTTCCGGTTTCGTCCCAAACAGACATGCGACGGCACGGGATCGACTCGGTGCTAGCACGAGAACGCACGTGGTGCCGGCACAATGCAGACATGTACGTCCGCGTGTGACGATATTGTGACGGCACGTCATTTCTATATCAAAAGCTGCTTGCACAGTTCCAGCTTGGCGTCGAGCTTCACCATGTTGACGTGAAGATGTTGAATATAAAAGACCTTTTGACCTTTAATAATGATAATAATAATTATAATAATAATGATAATAATAATGATAATAATAATTATAATAATAATGATAATAATAATGATAATGATAATAATAATGATAATAATAATGATAATAATAATTATAATAATAATGATAATGATTATGATTAAGATGATAATTATTATTATATATGGGAATAATGTCGTCGGGTTCAATCCCGATAACCCTCGATATCGCTTATACACTATACTTGGGCCACGTGGCTCTGATATTTACAAACAGGCGGAACGAACGGATCGTATTAATGTCGTTCTACAGCATCGACTCATCGAATTGAAAAAACAATTGAAAGTTTTCAAATGAATTTTTTTTGTTATTTTTTCGTAAAACTTCTTCGTAAAGTTTCTACGAAATTTTTCTAGTGCGTGAGTAAGTTTTGCAGTACTCGAAACAGGACTTTTCATCTCTTTTGATTTATGCTTTTGTATTTTACTCTATTTTAATACTTTTGTGGTGAAATTTTTTCCTGTTTTTTTTTTTTTTTTTTTTTTTTTTTTTTTTTTTTTTTTTGTGTTTTTTTTTTTTTTTTTTTTTTTTTTGAAGCGAGTGCGCTGATGGGCGTTCTTGCGGAAAGGGAACTCACCGAGTCGTGTCGAGGCCGGCGAGAGTTCGATCTTCCGGTGTCTCGATACGGTGAAGTGTCCCGATGGGCTTTTGTACTTTCCCGCTATTTTTTCGGACCGCTCGTTTTTGCTCCTCGACGAGGATGTCGTCGTCGTGCCGGGTGTCCTGCACAGTATAAAAAAAGTTTTTACCTTTTACAACAACTCATTGGCCACTTCGAAATATTTTCGAAAATAAAAGACTTGTTGATATTCGAAAATAAAAGGACTTTTGATTTGCGAAAATAAAAGATCTTTTGACTTTTGATTATAAAAGACCTTTTGACTTTTGAATATAAAAGAACTTTTGGCTTTCGAAAATAAAATAATTTTGATTTCCGAAAACAAAAGACCTGTTGATTTTGGAAAATAAAACAACTTTTGGCTTTCGAAAATAAAATAATTTTGATTTCCGAAAACAAAAGACCTGTTGATTTTGGAAAATAAAACAACTTTTGTTTTTCAAAAATAAAAGATCTTTTGACTTTTGACTATAAAAGACCTTTTGACTTTTGAATATAAAAGATCTTATGATTTTCGCAAATAAAAGAACTTTTGAATTTTCGAAAATAAAAGATCGTTTGACTTTTGATTATAAAAGACCTTTTGACTTTTGAATATAAAAGAACTTTTGATTTTCGAAAATAAACGATCTTTTGACTTTCGATTATAAAAGACCTTTTGAATTTTGAAAATAAAAGATCGTTTGACTTTTGATTATAAAAGACCTTTTGACTTTTGAATACAAAAGAACTTTTGATTTTCGAAAATAAAAGATCTTTTGACTTTCGCTTATAAAAGACCTTTTGAATTTTGAAAATAAAAGATCGTTTGACTTTTGATTATAAAAGACCTTTTCACTTTTGAATATAAAAGAAATTTTGATTTTCGAAAATAAAAGATCTTTTGACTTTTGATTATAAAAGACCTTTTGACTTTTGATTATAAAAGACCTTTTGACTTTTGATTATAAAAGACCTTTTGACTTTTGAATATAGAAGACCTTTCGTCTTTTGATTATAAAAGACCTTTTGACATTTGAATATAAAAGATCTTTTGCCAAACGAAAAAAAAAAAATTTGATTTACGAAATAATATTTTACTGTGTGGTCGGTGTCGACGATCCGTCGTTGCAGGTCCGTTGGCGCTTCGACGCCGAGTCGGTAACCATCCCGGCGAGGATGTCCTCCGGGTCGGTGAAGACGCTGTCGCTCGAGGACTCCTGGCTCGGCGGGGTGGACACTTCCGGCACGACGATGTTCGCCCGGCGCCAAGAGTCGGTCACGAGGAGAGGCGGACCCGCCGTCGGGTACGGCAGAATTCCGAGTGCCGGCACCGAGGGCGACGGCGGAGAGGTGACCTCCGGTGAGGGGACCCGGAGAACGACCGGGCTCTTCGGCTGGGGCGGCGGTGGGGACGGCGCTTCGCACCTGTCGCCGGCGACGATGCTCGCAGGCCCGTCCGCACCGGTGTAATCGCCGGCAAGGCTGGGATCCTCGGCGACGGCGACGGCGACCCGGTCGCTGGCATCACGCGGCTCGGG
Source organism: Ichneumoninae sp. A BG-2022a (assembly GCA_030522665.1). Lineage (NCBI taxonomy): Eukaryota > Metazoa > Arthropoda > Insecta > Hymenoptera > Ichneumonidae > Ichneumoninae sp. A BG-2022a. Next base: position 2,578 of record JAPYZC010014143.1, read on the forward strand.
CACTCGCTGCACTGTCGGAGGCTGCAAGCAAAACAAGAATTTTTAATTTTCGATCATAAGAGCATTTTTGAATTTTTTAAATAGAACAGTTCCTAATTTTCAAACGTAAAAGAACTTTTAATTTTCGAAAATAAAAGAACTTTTAATTTTCGAAAATAAAAGAACTTTTAATTTTCGAAAATAAAAGAACTTTTAATTTTCGAAACGAAAATACAAGAACTTTTAATTTTCGAAAATAAAAGAACTTTTAATTTTCAAAAATAAAATAACTTTTAATTTTCAAAAATAAACGAACTTTTAATTTTCAAAAATAAACGAAATTTTAATTTTCAAAAATAAAAGAACTTTTAATTTTCGAAAATAAGAGAACTTTTAATTTTCAAAAATAGAAGAACTTTTAATTTTCAAAAATAAAAGAACTTTTAATTTTCAAAAATAAAAGAACTTTTAATTTTCGAAAATAAAAGAACTTAATTTTCAAAAATAAGAGAACTTTTAATTTTCAAAAATAAAAGAACTTTTAATTTTCAAAAATAATAGAAAAAACGAAAATTTTCAACTTTCCAAAATAAGAGAACTTTTAATTTGCGAAAATGAGAGAACTTTTAATTTTTTAAAATGAGAAAATTGATTATTTTCGAAACTTTTTGTAATATCCGAAAAAAACATTATTTTTTTTACGTATTTAAAATGTTGATTTCAATTTGCATTTAAAAATATTTACGTTGTTAGACCTTAAATTTCAATTTTTTATTGATGTTTTTTACGTACTCATTATTGTCCTTATGTTCAAACTTTTGAAAACTTGACGAAAAAAATGATGCGAAATTTCAATTTTCACGACTTCAAGATATTCCAAAAATCGCATCTAGTAAAACAATCTCCGCGTAGACTTTCCAAATAAACATCGTTATAGCTACAATGCTCGCGCTATAGATATAAACAAAAAAGATAAATTGTCACGTAACTCCGTTCTCGCCTAAAATACATTTTTTATTTTAAACACTCACACAAATTATTACGAAATATTTTTTCGTTATTTCAGGAAATCGGAGAAACTGTATTTTTTCTTTTTCGTATCCGAGTAAATATTTAATTATGATATTTTTATCGATACATTTGAGACCGACTCGTGGCCTCGGAGTCGAAATCGCGACTAGTTTCCGTCGACGAGTTGCAGACAACGAGTGTTTCCCGTTTCCGAGATTATTTCACATTTAGATAATACTTTATCTGTCGCGATTCGCGAGGCTTGATAAAAAAAAAAAAAAAAAAAAAAAAAAAAAAAAAAAAAAAAAAAAAAAAAATGTGTTGACTCGCGTAAGTGTAACATTGCATAGCGTAAAGAGAACATAGATATATAGTTCGCGAGTGAATCATTTTAGTGCGGCTAACGCGGATTATACGTGAGCTAGCTGATAACCGATAAGCGATTTTAAAGGTCCACAGATTGGCGGCTCGCACGCGATTGTCATCAATGAAAGAAGTGGAGTCTTTAAACCATGATAGAGGATCTAATCAATCAATCGATCGATCGATCGATTGTTGTATTGATCCGATTAAATATCTGGAGAGGGAATTGCAAACACTTCTGGATTTTATTAAAATCTGAAAAAATCAAGCAAACTAAAGATGCCGAAAAGATTAATTTTGCATAATAATAATTGCAAAATGTTATTAACAAATTGATGGATAATAAAATTGTGGAACAAATCTCTTGGAAACGTAACGTTTTTTTTTTAAGGAAAAAGATTCGGTCTCTTTTTTGAATACGTATGAATTTTTTTAGATTTTCAAATTCACTCTGTACTTTTCTTTTTTATAAGCTGCCGAAAAGATTAATATTGCATAATAATAATTGCAAAATGTAATTAAGAAATTGATGGAAAATAAAATTGTTGAACTCTTGGAAACCTAACTTTTTTTTTAACGATAATGATTCTTTCATTTTTCTGAATACGTACGAATTTTTTCAGATTTTTAACTTCATTTTGAATTTCGTGACTTTCTACACATTTTTACCATATAAAAAGAAAAATAATTCAAAGCAAATCTAAAAATTTGAAAAAATTCATACGTATTCTTTTCTTCTTTTCAGCACCTTTTATATGCTTGATTTTTTTTTATTTTTATACCATCCAGAACTGTTTGCAATGCCCTCTCATTTCTCCGAAACTTATGCGAAGTGAACACTTCGCATAAGTTTTGGCTTTTTTTTCAAAAAAGTCAAAAGGTACGCCAAGTAATTAAAATTTGTATTCTCGTCCAGAAAATATGTTTATAAAAACAATTTTAAAAAATATGTGTATCAAAATCTCAAAAAAAGATCTTGTATTGTTTTTTTTTAAGGCCCACCCTAATGCGAATGGTTAGCCAGGCCGAAAAACCAAATAATACGTTTTTTTTCAAAAAAGTAAAAAGGTACACCAAGTACTTAAAATTTGTATTCTCGTTCAGAAAATATGTTTATCAAAACAATAAAAAAAAAAAATATGTATACCAAAATCTCAAAAAAAGATCTTGTATTGTTTTTTTTAGGGCCCACCCTAATGCGAATGGTTAGCCAGACCGAAAAACCAAAAAATACGTTTCTTTTTTTCAAAAAAGTAAAAAGGTACGCCAAGTACTTAAAATTTGTATTCTCGTTCAGAAAATATGTTTATCAAAAAAAACCTCTTAAAAATAAAAAAAATCCGCTAAAACAGATATCCATCAAAGCAATAAAAAAAAAATGTACCAAAATCTCAAAAAAAAAACATCTTGTATTGTTTTTTTTTAGGGCCCACCCTAATGCGAATGGTTAGCCAGGCCGAAAGACCAAAAAATATTTTTTTTTTTCAAAAAAGTAAAAAGGTACGCCAAGTACTTAAAATGTGTATTCTCGTTCAGAAAATATGTTTATAAAAAAAAACCTCTTAAAAATAAAAAAATCCGCTAAAACAGATATCCATCAAACCAATAAAAAAAAAATGTACCAAAATCTCAAAAAAAAAAAACATCTTGTATTGTTTTTTTTTAAGGACCCCCCTAATGCGAACAGTCAGCCAGGCCGAAACGGCCTTCCCCGCCCATACCGTGTCAGTGACAAAAGTTGGCACAAACTGACCTCTGTATTGGGCGGCGGTGGTGGTGCGTGTCTCTTGGCCGGGGTGTGCACCCTCTCGAACGAGACCCTCACAGGCTCGTCGTCCAGATCGTTGAGGCTCTTCGACAGCTTTTCGCTGAGGCGAACCTCATCGCTGGCCGCGGCGCTCACCGAGCTCGTCGCCTCCCGATTTTTTTTCGTTTTTTTCTTGCCATCGCTCTGAAGATTCCCCATCGCTGTCGACGGTTGATTCAAGGGATCGGAACCGGCGACATCCCTCGCGTAGTAATACGCCCTTATGGAGTTGGTCCAGCGACGTACGATGTCGCGCAGATTCGGCCGCGAGACTGCCCGATCGGGACTCGCGGCTGCGCCATGACCTACCTCGACAACGTCCATAGCGTTTTCCGTCCAACGCACCTCTGCGCAATCCTCCGCCAGCCGTGAATCCGGCTACGGTCGATATTCGGGAAAACTCGTCACGCCGCGACGAAAAAGCCCAGTTTGACCCGCTGCGGCGGCTGCGGCACTGGCGCGCGGGCTGCGCAGCCAGTCAGCTGTTCGGGCGCTCGGAAAGACGGGGTCGATGACCCCTGCGAGCGCCACCGGGCCGCCGGTTTTATCGCGTGCTCGGCGCGTATCGCGGTCGGCAATCAAATTATAGGTTATTTTCAACCTGGAATTTCTTTTTGACTTTTTTTTTTTTTTTTCTTATTTTTTTCGGTTTTTGGCGGGTTTTTTTTTGTCAGTGGATTAGGGGGATTTTGAATTTGTGGCGGTGAGTTTGAGTCGATGTAATTTTCGTCGATCGTTTTTTTTCGAACTTAAATTTCTTGTCTTTTTTTTTTGCGCAGTTTTGTCAATTTTGTCAATCAATGGAACAAATAATCTTCACAGGTTTTACTTTTTCATCAAACAACTTAATATTTAGTTTTTGATTTTTTTATGTAATTCGGACTCTTTAATTTTGCATTTATGGCGGTGACCTTGAATCGATCTAGTTTTCAAGCCCCCATACATGTATATATTTTTTATCACCAATGACTTAATTACCGCGATTTAACTTTTCTAGATCTTTTCGTTAATCTTATTCGATGTCATCCAAGGTCATCGAAGGTCGAACTTCGTCACCCCTCTTATTTTTTTTATCCCGCGATTCTTCGACCAAATTTTTGTTTTTGTCGTCAACTTTCGTCACTTTTCTCAATCAATATTTTTTTTTCATCAAGCGACTTAATTAAATTTTTTATCCGACATAATTCGGCCTCGTCGCCATTTTGTTTTTCTACTCGTCGTCCCCCTCGACATAAACTTTTTTCATTTTTTTTTTAATCATCCCCGGGCAATTCCAATCCAACCTATTTATCGAACACTTCCGGTGTGCGAAAATCCGATTGAATCGAAAGGTTATTTTTTTTTTCTTTTTCTTTTGTTTTTCATCGTCGTAGTTCGGTCGACGCTCGTTCCGCCTCACGCCGAGCGCGCGCGACCGCGTGCAGCTGAAGAAAAAAATGGCGGCGCTCCCGTCGCTGAAACTCAATCGGACGCTCGCGTGTTTACTCGCGTCTAATCGCCCGTTCAACAACACGAGCCGCGTGGCGAGTCTCCCGATCGTCTTACGAGCGTCGGTCGAGACTTTTTTTTCCGGGCGAAAAACAATACAAGAACTTTGGACGCTCGCGACGATTAATGGACGGTATTTATTTCTCCGGCTGCTTGGATCGCGCTCGGTGATTTACAACTTCACCGGTCGTCGCTCGAAGGACACCGCAAACTTCGATCGACAACTGTTTTTTTTTTTTTTTTTTTTTTTTTTTTTTTTTTTTTTTTTTTTTTTTTTTTTTTTTTTTTTTTTTTTTTTTTTTTTTTTTTTTTTTTTTTTTTTTCGGGCACGAGCTCTTCGAAGATTTATTCTAGATCTTTCGTACAACTGCTTATTGTTGGTCCTTAAATTTTCGCCTTAGGGGAACAAATTTATTTGGTTGATTATTTTTTATTTTTTTATTTTTTTATTTAGTTCACTCTTTATGTCTCGCTCGTTTGCAGGACGAAATTAAGTTTATTTTGGGTGGGTCGTTTGTCGTCAGTGGAACGACCGATTACGGTCTAAACTTTGGGACCTAACGAGTTGACCGGAAGACGAGATTTTTTCCGCAATTTTTAAGATGGAACTTTTTTTTTCGTTCCTTTTTTAACGCCGAGGTTTCCATTTATCTTCGATCTATTACATCACTTCTAGATCTTTCGTACAACTGCTTATTATTGTCCTTAAATTTTAGCCTTAGGGGAACAAATTTATTTGAGCGATCGTTTTTTATTTTTTTTATTTCACATTTTGTCTCGCTCGTTTGCAGGACGAAGTTAAGTTTATTTTGGGTGAAAAGTTTGTCGTCAGTTGAACGACCGATTACGGTCGAAACTTTGGGAACTAACGAGTTCACCGAAGGACGAGATTTCTCCGCAATTTTCAAGCTGGAACTTTTTTTTTTTTTTTTTTGCTCGTTAGTTTTTTAACTCCGAGGTTTCTATTTATCTTCGATCGGTTACGCAACACTACGATAGTTCGAGGTCTTCGAAGCTTTGCACCAAGGAGTAAAAACTTTCGGTTCAGAGGGTTCTTTTTTTTAGTTGTTTTAATTAATTTTTTACCTCGGATCTATTGCACAATTAAATTGAGTTTCCTGAGTCCAAATTCTGTCGGTCATTAAGCGTGTCCATTAGCTCGAGATTTCGGGCCCGAGTTTCCAAGGTCACTCGCGCGAATTCTCTTAACTTCCGTTATTGGTTCGAAAGAATTTCTTTAGTTACTTTAATTTGCTCGCATTTCCGTTCGTTTGTGTTTCGAAGGCATTTTTTAGGTATTTTAATTTGTTTCACTTCCGTTCCGTTGCATAATTAAACTGAGTTTCCTCGGTCAAAATTTTGTCGGTAATTAAACGTGTCCATAAATGATTCCAGATCGAAGTTTCAGACCCGAGTTTCCAAGGTCACTCGCATTTCCGTCCATTATAGTTTCGAAGGATTTTTTTTTGTCACACTAATTTATTTTAACTCCGGTCCGTTGCGCAATTAAATCGAGTTTCCTGGGTCGAAATTTTTCCGACAATTAAATGCGTCCATTCGTTCGAAATTTCGGGCCCGAGTTTCCAAGGTCACTCGCGCGAGTTCTGTTTACCTATAACTCTCAGCTGGTCGATGTAAGCTGGTTCGAACGTTTGCCAGTCGCTGTTTTACGATCACTCGGCTACACAAAAACTCGGTCCATAATTTCACTCCGTGAAATAAACAAGTTCACTCGCGTGACGCGGACGGACTGTCGACGGATTAGCATTCGATGGATTAACAATCTCGACGAACGGCAACGAACTCGACGTCTTGCGGACTGAGGAGTTCATCGCGACGCCGGTTGTCGTCCTGCGATTCTCGAGCGTTCCGCATGATGAATTTTTCCATCGTCGCTCGTCGCCCTCCCAGCGTCGGTAATTCGTCGCGACGTTACCTACCGAGTATTTCGCTAATGTTACCAACCGTTGTTGTTCGCTACCGTACACTCGTAGCACGGAAATATTTCTGGAGTGTTTCGAAAATATTTTTTCTGACATGTTGAAGAAATTTTACCAATATGACAAATTTTTTTTTTTTAAGTAGTTTTCCCATAAGACGTCACTTCCAATTTCAAAATCTCAATTTTCGACCGGAAGCGACGTTATACGAAAAAATGCCACTTCCAATTTAAACACTTCGGTTTTTGACCGGACGTGACCACAGGACGTCACTTCTCGGAAGTGACCACAGGACGTCAGTTCTCGGAAGTGACCACGGGACGTCAGTTCTCGGAAGTGACCACGGGACGTCACTTCTCGGAAGTGACCACGGGACGTCACTTCTCGGAAGTGACCATAGGACGTCACTTCTCGGAAGTGACTACACCACGTCACTTCTCAGAAGGACCTACAGCATGTAATTTCTCGGAAGTGACTTCAAGTCGTCACTTCTCGGAAGTGACTTCAGATCGTCACTTCTCGGAAGTGACTTCAGGTCGTCACTTCTCGGAAGTGACTACACCACGTCACTTCTCGGAAGGACCTACCACATGTAATTTCTCGGAAGTGACTTCAGGTCGTCACTTCTCGGAAGTGATTTCAGGTCGTCACTTCTCGGAAGTGCCTACAGCACGTCACTTCTCGGAAGTGACTTCGGGTCGTCACTTCTCGGAAGTGACTTCAGGTCGTCACTTCTCGGAAGTGCCTACAGCTCGTCACTTCTCGGAAGTGCCTACAGCTCGTCACTTCTCGGAAGTGACTTCGGCTCGTCACTTCTCGGAAGTGACTTCGGGTCGTCACTTCTCGGAAGTGACTTCGGGTCGTCACTTCTCGGAAGTGCCTACAGCTCGTCACTTCTCGGAAGTGACGTCAGGTCGTCACTTCTCTGAAGTGACTTCGGGTCGTCACTTCTCGGAAGTGACTTCGAGTCGTCACTTTTCGGAAGTGCCTACAGCTCGTCACTTCACGGAAGTGACTTCGGGTCGTCACTTCTCGGAAATGACTTCGGGTCGTCACTTTTCGGAAGTGATTTCAGGTCGTCACTTCTCGGAAGTGACTTCGGGTCTCCACTTCTCGGAAGTGACTTCGGGTCGTCACTTCTCGGAAGTGACTTCGGGTCGTCACTTCTCGGAAGTGACGTCGTACGGTTGTTACCGGCCGGAAAAAATACATCGGATATTAGCTTCAACGGCCGAGCGATAACATTTAAATTCGAGATCGATTTTGGGAAATGTAGTGACTTCCGGTCTGATCAAACGCCGATATCTCCGTTTGCCGATAGAATTGTAAAAAAAAAAAAAAAAAAAACGGAAGTGTCCGTGTGCGAAAGCACGACGCAATCTCGAATATAGATAGCACACATATCGCGCGCACATTTGTCGAGTTTTAGTTCGAACCTGAAGTTTCTTACCTCTTGATCAATTGAGCGGCGCAACGTAAAATTACAAGGTCACTGGCCACGACGACGCCCCGAAAAAAAACCATCGCTCAAGAAATCAGCCGTAGATAAAAAAAAAAATTCTAAGCTTTGTTCTTTATTCCGTTGCTTATAAAATATATACGAAGGAGGGCGGACGATGGATGGAGCTGTACTGTGATGGCATCGAGCGACGCACGGCGTCGCCAGGCTCGTGTCTGTAGGCTGGAAGTGGTTTATGGAACGAGGGCGCAAGCTCGGGGAATTGATGGCCTTCGATTGTCGCACGCGGTACTCTCGGCTTCGGGTCAAGTGTTTCGAGGGGTTGCGTATTCGACGTCGATTGAGCGGGTATGAGATACGGCGGTCGGTAACAAAAACTGTAATTCATGCTTCTTCCAAAGTTCGTTGCCTGCCTTGCCGACCGTCGGTGGTTACCTTACGGTAACCCATACAGTGCTCACCGATGGTAAGTAAGGTAACTGCTCCTATTAGTGGCATTTATTATGTTATGGGTAATAGCAATTCTTATCGACACGCCAGTTGCAGTTTTTAAGGGGCTGCTGGACCTTCCTGTTTTACCGACGAAAATCGGCGATTCTTAGTTTTCACTATTCATCGTTACCATGCGACGCGTGTGCTTCAAATCTTGCAGGACTGTATTAATAACATAAACGATTCGACGTGAACTCGAATATTATTATATAATAATTTATATATTTTTAATATCGAATAATTAATATATAATATTAATTATTATATTAATATTATATAGTCATATATTATTATATAATAATGCGACAGCATCGACTCGTCAAACGTCGTGGGAAAAACTTGTTTTCGACA
>JAPYZC010014184.1:0-10250 GCA_030522665.1 Ichneumoninae sp. A BG-2022a
TTTTTTTCAGATTTTTATCCGATCGAGAAGTGTTTGTAATTCTCTTTTATTCCTCTCAAACTTAGGCGGCGTCAGTCATTGCGCTAGAACTACCTTAATATGTGATACTTCACGAGATCGACCCATTAATTACCGTTTTTTTGTGAATTTATTTTTATTTTTCAATTTTTTTTGCGTCGGAGCTCTACTAATTGGATATTTAATATTATCGGAAACGTGTCGCCTGTCTTGATTTTTATTTTTTATTTAAGGCTAGACATACTCTCGCGGTAATTTATTGGACACTCTTAATTCGCTTTAGAGCAGCGAGGGATTGTGAAAAAATAAATAAATGAAAATCATTTTCAGTAAAAAAAAAATTGTCATGTTACTAAAATCACGTGCATTCGATCCGTGTCCGACGGCAATTACTCTTTCTATTTCGAACGGTAACACAGCTACGCTGCCCTTTTGACCGCCCGAGAAGTCGAAACCGCGATTAAGAAAGTGGAGCGAATCGCAGATAAATCACTCGTCAATTAGAATCGAATATGCAATTAAGCACGAGGAGCGCGGAAGTGAACGTTCCGCTAATCGGTCGATAAATACCCACCTCGAAACATGCGTCCTATTTTCACGTTATCCCAAATATAGACGATTAGTCGATTAAAATCACGATCCTAAAGCGATTCATTAAGGTCATGTAAAAATAAAATTAAACAAAACATTTAATTTTATTTTTCGTCAAAGAAATTAATTTATCAAAAATCCCCCACCGTAGATTGTTCGGGACGGTGTTCCGATCGCGTAAAAAAATCCCCAGATCCTAGTATAAAAAACTAGGAACCCTATTCATTTTTCATAAAAATAAAAAAATGTCTACTTTTATGAAAAACGAAACTCCTCCTCCAATTTTTCAATACTCGTACTTGGTAATTTTTTTACACACTCGGAACTCCGTTCCGAACAGTCTACCGTGGAGAATTTCCGGTAAAAATTTTTAATCACCGACGAAATGAAATAAAACCCATCAAATTAAAACAAAAGTTCACGCTCCGCGTCGTAATGCGATTTCCGCGCAAGTGATAATTCGATACGATTGAAAAAAATGCTTTTCATTCGTTTTCAAAATTGCATTCCAATTTTCGACGATTTTCAAATTAATCGACGAGGGAAGTCCCGGAAGTTCGGAAAAAAAATGCACACAGCCTCGCGAAGTTCTGGTCGTGTCGCCGCTGCACGGAAATCTCGCGCTCCGGCTCTAAGCGCATCGATGCACGCGTTAATAATAGAACGTCGGAATATAAAGAGCCGGTAGGCGCCGAGCCACAAAGGGTCCCCCGGAGTTTCAATCGGGGTGTGAGTCCGCGAAGAAAACCTCGGTAAAAAGGAGAATCGGAATGAGAATGCGGCATACGATGAGAAACGGTGCGGGAAGGGCGCGATAGCGCGGCGAGCCTGGCGAGGCGCGCTATAAATACACGGTAGCTTCTCGGTGCCTTGGCCCAACGCAGATTTTCACAGATGGAGATAGAAACGAGAGAAAAAAAATAAAAGAAGGAAACGAAGGCAGCGGTGGCGAAGAAAAAATAAAACCCAGAAGAAGGGACAAAGCTAAAAAAAAGAAAGAGTTGAGAAAATGAGAGAACGAAAGCAAACTGCAATGAGAAAAAAAAAACATAGAGACGACACACAATAAAGAGAAATTTCTTGATCTCTTAGCGACCCAAAAATGTTTTTTTTTTTTCATTCACGGTTCCCTTCCTTTTTTAATCACTCGTCGCGTCGCGTTTGTGACCTTTTCTCACCTTTTTGTCGCCCCTCTTCCCGAGCAGAAAAAAATTCATTAAAAAAAAGTTTTGTTGCCAGGTAATTTGTTAACTAATTAATTTTTTGATGAATTTATTAATAACATTTTGCAATTATTATTATGCAAAATTAATCTTTTCAGTACCTTTAGTATGCATGATTTTTTCAGATTTTTACGCCATCAAGAAGTACTTGCAATTTTCTCTTATTATTGTCGAACTTATGCGAAGTCTGCGCGCAGCGAGACTCCCTCCTTAATCACTCGTCGCGTCGCGTCGCGTTTGTGACCTTTTCTCGCCTTTTTTCACCCCTCTTATTGTTCGGCCCCGTTAGACTTTTTAAAAAAAAATTTTCATTGCTTTGCTTTTTAGTTGTGATTTTTAGTGTCGCGCCTTGCTGATGTGATTTTGCGTGCTATTGATGAAAAAAAAATAATAATAAAAGGGGAGAATGCAGCGAGGAAAGGTGAGCGGGCGAATGGCGAAAGGGAAACAGTAGCGGGGCGATATAACGGCACATACGTATCTACAGAATGTCGAGAGAGTTAGGCAGTGTAGCCTGAAAATTGCCGGTGCGAAAATTGCAGAACATTCGTCAAGGGATTGCGACAAGCGCAGCGCGCGCGCTCCACAATAGCCGCCGTCGTGTTAACTCTCGGTGCCACGTGCGATATCGATTTCGCGAAGGTAAAACCCTCCTGACGGGCGAGTGTGGGGCACACCGTTCGCTTCGGATTCGGAGCCGATTCGGATTTGTAAAAAAAAGAAAACAAAAAACAAATTTAAAAAAAAATGAAAAAATTTCATTCCTTTTCATTCTTCCAATTTCCGGCCTTCAATGAGATTACCGATGGCTCGGTAATTTTAGACGGAAGCCAATGGGTTCCGTGTGAAATTATTTCTTTTCAAATTGCCCGGGAGACTTTAAGGTAGTCATTGCGAATAGTGTCCACTTCGCATAAGTTTCAGAGAAATTAGAGGGAATTGCAAATACTTCTCGATGGTATAAAAATGTGAAAAAAATCAAGCATATCAATGGCACTAAATCAGGGATGGACGAACCAGACCATATTCACACCATTTACCCTTTTTCAATATAATTTTTGAATGAAATATTGAGGATTTGTGAATGAAATATTAAAGATTTGTGAATGAAATATTAAGGGTTTATGAATTCAATATTGAGGATTTCTGAATGAAATATTAAGGATTTGTGAACTAAATATTGAGGATTTGTGAATTAAATATTGAGGATTTGTGAATTAGACATTAAGGATTTGTGAATTAAATATCAAGGATTTGTGAATTGAATGTTAAGGCTTTTTGAATGAAATATTAAGGCAAGCGGAAGATGAGTTGCAGCTAAGTGGTCCTAAACGATTAGGTAATTTTCGAAAATAATTTTAGCGCTCAGTGCTCTAAAATGGAACTCTGGAGTAGCTGAAATTGGTACGACGACCCTACTTAATTTTTTAGTTATTTTTGGGTACAAAATTTTTTTTAGTCTAACGTGTAAGATCGAAAAGCACTTTGGCACAGGGGACGGTACGTGGCGGAGTGCAAGAGGAGAGTCTCTCTCGCGGCACTCGCTGAATATTTGAAGCCGGTAGCGGTCTCTATTCGAGCGAAATTCTGCGAAATGCGAGAGATCCTCCCGACTGCTATCCGGTGACGTTATCTCCAGTTGCGAAAATAATTTCGCTTGCGTGCACGACGGACGCATACATTCCAGTTTCACCTGGCTATCCTCATCTCCGTAATTCCCTCCGACCTCCGTGAACCCCGCAGATAATAACGTCCATTTATATCTTTTTCGCATCTCGGACGGAGCTATCTCAGCGATTACTACTCGCGACTTAATCACCTTACGATGGCGGACTAAAAATGTATTCATCTCGAACCGGAGTTTGATAAAAGCGGAAATAATTTTGGCAGCTCTTGTCTTTCCGTTCCTGTAGAACGGTAAAGTGCAGTCGCTGTTTCGACCCTATCGACGTAAAGGTTAAGGTAGTCCATGCGAACAGTGTTCACTTCGCTTAAGGAGGGAGTCACACTTCGCGGTGACTTCGCACAAGTGCGACAACAATAAGAGAAAATTGCAAGTACTTCTTGATGGTGTAAAAATCTGAAAAAAATCATGTATACTACACAGAGAAAAAAAATTGGTTGGATTAACCAAAAGTTGCGGTGACATACGTTCAAAGCTGTTATTCGTTTAGTACAAATAAAGCATTGTTTTGTTCTGAAATAAACATTTTTGTTGTACCAACAAAATACACCTTCGAACGTATGTCACTGCGCATTTGCTTAATTCTACCAATTATTTTTCTCAGTGTAAAGGTACTGAGAAGATTAATTTTGCATAATGATAATTGCAAAATGTTATTAACAAATTCATCAAAAAATGAATTGGTTAACAAATTACCCGGCAACAAAACTTTTTTTTTATGAAAATGATTCGTTTATTTTTTCAGATTTTTAAGTAATCGTTGATTTTTTAAAATTTTTTTTATAGAAGAAAAATCAACGATTACTTTTAATTAATTTAATTTAATTCACAATCCTTAATATTTCATTCAAAAATTATATTGAAAAAGGGTAAGTGGGGTGAATGTGGCCTGGTTCATCCATCCCTGATTTAGTGCCGTGACATGCTTGATTTTTTTTTCACATTTTTATACCATCGAGAAGTGTTTGCAATTTCCTCTCATTTCTCTGAAACTTATGCGAAGTGAACACTATTCGCAATGCTAGCCTTAATATTTAATTTAAAAATCAATTACAGCTAAAAAATGATTTTATATAATCTGGCCCACTCATCCCTGATTTAAGGCCAACATTCGGTGGTCCGTATTCGGCACTTTCACTGTATCCCCAATCGGTTGATTCTCGAATGTGGAAGCGATTCTTTCCGAATCTCTCCCCGGACCCATCTCGGAGGCTGCGCATCCGACTATGGAACTTTTCCGACGTTAAACGGCTGTCGGCATGTAGGAGGACAGCAAGTAGGATTCCCGTGGCGAACGAGTAAGGCGACCAGACGTCCGGCGATTCTGCGAAAGTGTTTCCGGTCTGTCGACGTCGGCGGTGGAATAAGGGTGTGGGGGGGAGACGATAAGTGGAGAAACGAGAGGAGCCAAGTCACCCTCCGATGTAGAGACATCGTCATGAGGCAGCGTAGAGGACGACGGAAAAGATACCGGGTGCATAAAGAAGACACGCGATAGACGGTGGCAGTTCGTATAGCTGCTCGGGGATGGCAGGTATTTGTAGAGTGAAATGGGTGAATATGGACCAGCCTGATTTGCATGTAAATCAATGAGGGATGGACCGGACCATATTCACCTCTTTTATTCTATGTGGACTTGCAGGGGGAGGGAAGGGGGGGCAGGGTGCAAAACGGAACACCTTCATTTATTTTCTGGACGACATGAAAGCAGTCCAGACTAAAATTGAGGACACTGGTCCGTTCTGCCCGAGTTTACCCTAACTGTACCTACAGGGGAGAGAGAGGGGCAAAATGGACCTCCGGGGAAAGATCGACAATCTTTACGAATTTTTTGGACGACATGAAAGGGCAAAATGGACCTCCGGGGAAAGACCGACAATCTTTACGAATTTTTTGGACGACAAGAAAGAAGTCCAGACTAGAATTGAGGACACTTGTCCGTTCTGCCCGAGTTTACCCTAACTGGACCTACAGGGAATAGAGCGGGGCAAAATGGATCTCCAGTGAAAAGTGGAAAATCTTCACCAATTTTCTGGACGATATGAAACGAGTTCGATCTGAAGTTGAAGACGCTGGTCCATTTTGCCCGGGTTTACCTCTTTCTGTACCTACAGGGCGAGAGCGCGAAAAAAATCGACCTCCGAGGAAACAGACAATCTTCACCAATGTTTTGGACGACATGAAAGGAGTTCGATCTGAAATTGAGGATGTTGGTCCATTTTGCCCCGGTTTACCTCTTTCTGTACCTATGAGACGAGAGCGCGAAAAAATCGACGTCCGAGGAAACAGACAATCTTTACCAATGTATTGGGCGACATGAAAGGAGTTCGATTTGAAATAGCGGACGTTGGTCCATTTTGCCCCGGTGTTCCGTTTTACCCCGTTCTCCCGCTACTCGGTGTATTAGCGGTGCGGCATAGAGACACAGGAGGTTGCCCAAGGATTGTGGCCAGCACGTTGGCATTGGGGATTCGCGGGGGAACGTTGTCCGGACAGTGAAAGCGTCGATGCTCCGTGCATTTTGCAATTCCAATCCTCCGATGCAGCCGAGCCTCTTCCCCATTGTTCCTCTTTGTGTGGACCGACCACCCGCCCGCCGCGGAATAAGAGGGCCAGTTCGACGTTTTCCGCATCTCCTTTCACTACGAGCCTCTTTCTGTGGGGCGGATTGTCTCGACTGGCCATTCACCCCATTCCCGTTTCTCTCGTCTCTTCTTTTTTCCGGACCCGTAGGCTTAGGCGAGCTTGTGGCGTTTTAAAAATACGGTTCTCTGTTTGTTGAAATATTTTTTTATGGTACCGATACAGTCTTATCGATGATACATCGATCACGATGAAACCATTTTTTTTCTTCATCCCAATCAAATAAAATCGGCGCCAAATTGTCTTCAACTTAAATGAGGAAATTAAAAAAAATTAAAATTGTGAAAAAGGTGTATAATGGTAAGAAAAAATGTTTACAAGAAGGAGGATAAAAATTAGCAGTAATTTTTGCTTTCTTAAGGAAAGAAGGAAAGTACAAAAAATAAATGAAAAATATAGTAGGGTAGGCTTAGGCGAGCTTGTAGAGCACGAAAAAATGTTTTTTCATTCAAATCTCCATTTTCATTTTCGCCCCGGAATGTTTCATTTTCGGAACCGATCCCTACATCGATGATAATCCGAGCTCGGTAGAACAATTTGTTTTAAACCTTGAGGACTTTGCAGACATTCCATTAGAAATGGCATTTGATTAGAAATTAAACCTGCGCTAAGTCTCCTATCTTAAATGCGCAATTGTTTCTTAACATAAAAACTCCGAAAAAAAAAAACCGGAAGAAAATCTTCTTACAAAACAGAAGGATAAGAATTACTGTTAATTTTTCGTTTCTTAAGGAAAGAAGGAAAGACCAAAAAACAAAATATAAAAAAGGAAAAAAAACAATAAGAAACGAAAGAAGCAGAATAAGGAAAGAACGGGATTAAGGAGAGTATAGATAGATTTTATTTTATTTTCGGAACCGATCCCTCCATCGATGATAATCCGCGCTCGGTGGAACAATTTGTTATAAAACTTAAGAACTTTGCAGGCATTCCATTACAAATGGCATTTGATCAGAAATCAAGCCAGTGCTAACTAAGAGACTTCTCTTAGTTAATTGTTTCTTAACATAACAATTCCGAAAACAAAACCGTAAGAAAGTCTTCTTACAAAACAGAAGGCTAAGAATTACCGTTAAATTTTCCTCAAAAGAAAAGGAAATTTCTGCTTCCTTAAGGAAAGAAGGAAAGCCCAAAAAACAAACTCTTCTTACAAAACAGAAGGCTAAGAATTACCGTTAACTTTTCCTCAAAAGAAAAGGAAATTTCTGCTTCCTTAAGGAAAGAAGGAAAGCCCAAAAAACAAATTACAAAATACGTTAAGAAAAACCCGTAAGAAAACATTTTCCTCAAAAGAAAAGGAAATTTCTGCTTCCTTAAGGAAAGAAGGAAAGCCCAAAAAACAAATTACAAAATACGTTAAGAAAAACCATTAAGAAACGAAAGAATCAGAATAAGAAAAGAACGCGAATAAGGAGAGTATAGATAGGGTAGGGAAGGGGTGAAAAAGCGTAAGGAGAATCGAAGGCGGCAGTCCTTATATACCACTTGCTCGGGTTAGGCCGAGGCTGTGCGAGAGATTGAGCGAGGTGAGATGGAAATGGCGAGAGATCTGAGTCCGCGAAGAGGACGATGGGTACCGAAAGACGGCGGCTGCGGGAATGGCGGGTTGGCTCGGGGGTTGGAGGAGCTCCGGTGCGGGGGCGGGCGGGGTGGGGGGAGGTGGGTATGGGGGGGGGGGTTGGATGGTCGGGTTAAAGGACGGGAAATTTCCGTGTTCGGAGGAGAGGGAGAAGCGGCAAGGCGAAACCTTGCGTGGTGGTAGGATCGTCGCATGCGCGAGGATTTACCACGTGAGCCCGAGTTGTACCGCGAGAGAGTCCGCGAGACTTTCCAGTGTTCAGTGTCGTGCGCGTCTCCGTACGCGACGCCAGGCTGCTAAAATTTCGTACCGATCCCCCACATTATTTTTTCCACCGATCGTCGACGATCGCCCGAGCCAAGACTCGTCTCGCAAGGCTCTCGAGTCGGGTCGGTCGTACGGAATTGTTTCACAATAAATTTGCTAAGTTTAGTTCATTTTTTTTTTTTAAGTAAAAAGGTAAAAAAAAATAAGCGAGTCCGCATAATAGAAATCGACCGATCGGCGAAGGCGGAGAGCGAGGAAAGTTTGTTTTGGGACGAATCGGTCCGATGCCAGTCGAGGAAATTCGGAGCGGAGCGAGCGTCGAGCCGGAAATCGCAACAAGGCGACGATTTGAAGATTAGTTCGAAAAAAATGGAAAATTGAAAAATTTGGGAATTTTTTATGACACATGGATTTAAGAGAGCTTGGAGTAAAAATCTTTGGTTCGAGCAATGGCGAATTCGGTGGTCCCGTCGTTCGGACTGAATGCCGAGGGTTTCGTCGTTTCGTCGACGGACGGGAGTAAAATTTATGTCCCCGAGGGAGCATGATCGGGAAATCGGGCGAGCTACGATGAACGGACGGTACGAAAGTTGCGCGAGTGACGAGTCGTCGATAATCGATGAGGGAAACACGAGGAGAGAAGCGATCGAACATTCGTCATTGATATCCGTACCGCCGATATTCTCGTGCGATGATCGATTTATGGTTTTTTAATTTCAAGAAAAAGTAAAAAAAAACAGAAACAAAAATTGAAAAATTTTAATTGTTACGAAGAAAAAAAAATATCAGCAAAATGACACCGAGGAAAATTATTGAACGCCTCAAGGCCGATCGTAGGGATTCTAAACTTGACGCGTGAGTGAAGCAGCGCAGCGAGCTTCGGTCAACCACGTGGAAAAAAAGATCGACGAAAATTTCGTAAACCTCTAAAATATATATATATATATATATATATATATAAAAATAATAATAATAAGTTATTAGTGAAATTCGATATACCGTAACTCGGAAACGCGAATTATTATTTTTTATTAAAATACAGCCGCGTCGTATAATAAACACAATAGTGAGAGCAGTGAATTCGTGTAAAGCTTAAAGTATAACAGACGACATAATTTTCTATTAAAAGAAATCTTTAATAGAGATTAAAAGAAAAGAATTAAAAAATTAAAAACAGGAAAAATATAAAAAAAATATATTAAGCGAACATAATCGTGCAAACTCCGTCAGCTAAAAGAGACAACGACATATCGTCTAATTATTACAGATATATAAAAATAATAAATAAAAAAAATGATCAATGTAAAATGTGTAGAAAGTAACGTACACGAGCGGTACTGTAATATATTGCGATGTAATAGCTCTATATTTAATAGTTTGCGAGATATCTAAAGAAATCGAACGGTCGTAAAGCGACGATAATTGACTAGAATATAAAAAAAACCATAATTAAATTGCTTTAAAAATTGGCAATTATTGGACGATAAGGCAGAGAAGAAAAAAATCGATTCTCGAAATAGACGAAGAAATTACAACCGACGAGAAATAAAAATTGACGTTGAACGTCGAAGTAACTTTGGTGCGCGGATGCGTGGGGATTTAATTAAGGGGTGAGTATCGCGTTAACGAGTAACTCGATTATAACGCGCTTCCTGTCTGACGTCTCTACCCGACCCGATATTTTTCCGTACCTGCGTCGCGCTTTTTTCTTTCTTTTTTTATATAACTGCTCCACGAGATGAAATTACTCCGCGGATAAAAAAATTCTTTGTCAATTATTTCAATTTGTACTCGTTATCGTAGATAAACATATATGCGCTATCGTTAGTGTCAGTTAAGGAGGGAGTCTCGCTGCGCGCTGACTTCGCATAAGTTCGACAACAATAAGAGAAAATTGCAAATACTTCTCGATGGTGTAAAAAATCTGAAAAAAATCATGTATACTAAAGGTACTGAGAAGATTAATTTTGCATAATAATAATTGCAAAATATTATTAACAAATTCATCATAAAATCAATTGGTTAACAAATTACCCGGCAACAAAACTTTTTTTTTTTGCAAAAATGATTCGTTTATTTTTCTGAATATGTATGAATTTTTTCAGATTTTTAAGTAATCGTTGATTTTTTAATTTTTTTACAGAACAAAAATCAACGATTACTTAAAAATCTGAAAAAATTCATACGTATTCAGAAAAATGAACGAATCATTTTCATAAAAAAAAAGTTTTGTTGCCGGGTAATT
>JAPYZC010014241.1:0-13313 GCA_030522665.1 Ichneumoninae sp. A BG-2022a
TTTAGTTGATATTGACTGAAAGAATTCCTTTCCGATTTATCAATTAAATCAATGAAAACAATAATATTCACGCGAAACAATAATGAAGATAAGATACGTTGAAAACTGGCCAACCTAACTTTTTCGTACTGTCCGATTATTATGTCGCGTATGTAGTAACGCTTATACCATTCTTCGGACACTATATCGTCGGTGTTTTAACAGAATTCAACAATAGAAAATAATTTAGGCTTAAACATTGTGTAACTTTTTTTCTGTGCATCATACAATGTTTGCAGTTACGATTACAAGTGTCATAATGGATTTTCAATGCTTCAATTCGGAATAAATCAGATCTGCATAGGAGTGCCCGAAGATCGGGACGTGTCCGAACATCGGTACCGTTACCTTACGGAGCAAAGGGCACGCGGCGGGATCGACGGAAGCGCGAGGCGGTTCGACAGAAACATAATTCCTCGTCGCTGCGCCCGACCTTCACCAACTCCCGGATTATTCGTCTCGTCGAGCGAATTTCGCGCAACGTGTCCCAGTTTCGTACTTTGATTCGACCAGGGTCGCGCTCGGGCTACGTCGCTGAAACTGTTGCTAAAATCCGACGTAAATTTTCTTTGACGCTACTCGGGCTCTGGGACTCCCATTCGCCTGTCTCGTTTGCACTCGTCGTCGCGTTTAATGCAGCGCGTGCTTCTTCGCTGTTTCGTCCGCCCGCTGTTGTCGCCAACGCGGGCGGCAGACGCAACGCGCGCCAGACAAATTAGCTGTATTTCAAGGGAGACGCCCTTCCGCCTACAGCCCGGTAAAACATCGCGGTGCATTCCGGTTCCACTGTCGCCTCCGGCCAAGGAAAATTGCCCTTCGGCCGAACCTCTCGACGGAACGGTGCATCGATTTCAGGCAATAAACCGTTACACTTGTTTTTCTCTCGGCAATAAAAAGTTGGATCAGATATCGCCCACAATCGATTGCTCTTAATGGTCTTCTGAACAAGTGAAAAAATTCCCATCTCCAAATATAAACTATTCCAGAAGTTCTATGATTTTTCTGTCAAGCTGAAAATCAGAAAAAATTGTATCGAAAAAAAAGATATAACTTGTACAATTTATATACATCATCAGACCACCGTTACGAACAACAAGCCGTGAGGAATTTCTCTCGCAACTTGTTTTGTTATCGAGAAAAATAAAATAAGTAATAAAATAAGAAAAATAAGTAAAAGTCGTTTGGCGGTCCGAAATCGATGGATCAACCCTTGAAATTAAGACACGCGGATTGTCTTGGAAGCCCGAGTAGAAATCTTCGAACACTGCATCGGGCCCTGATAAGGGCCTGACAAGGGCTTGATAAGGCCTGACAAGGGCCTTATAAGGCCTTATCAGGACCCTATCAGGGTCCGATGTAACGCTCGAAAAGGTCTACTCGGGATGACTATAGTTCGGATATTTTTTTCGAGGTACCTACCGTAATAGAGTGGTATACCGTAGTAGTTATAACATATTACTTATCTATAGTATTGCCGCAGGGGGCGCGTAGGGGTAGAGGGCAGTAGGACACCTGTACAGCATAGCGGTATTCAGGTCATGCATCTCGGCCACATCCGCCGCACTAGGTCACTACCTCTCGGGTATACGAGCCCCCGTCACCTTTCCGCGCGCACACACACACACACATGCACACGGAAAGCGCAAGCACAGCACGGCCAGAGGTAGGAGCCAGCCAGGGTGGGAGTACCGGAGAATCCCGAGTCGTTTCGCGAATCTCTCGCGCTCCTCTCATCCGCCGGCAAAACAAAGGTCACGTCGCGGCTGGACGATTTCTCTTTGAGCCTACAGAGTGAAAAAATAAATAAATAAATAAAAAATAATCGGGCAAATTATATTAATCCTATTTTCCGCTCGACGAAAGACATCAACGGTGTAGCAACGATTTACGGTTGTCCAACTTCCGACCTACTCGTCAACATACCGCGATTTTCCACCGTACAATTATTTGATCGGCTTGACAACTTGGCTTTTCGATTACAGGCAGAAAAAAAAATTATTTGACGGCCACCGTTTATTTAGTTCAAGTAAAATATTTATTTGATTTAAATAAATATGTATTTCATGTAAATAACTATTTACTTAATTTAAATGAATATTCATTTAAATCAAATAAATATTTTACTTAAACCAAATAAACGATGGCCGTAAAATAAATTTTTTTTTCTGGGTGTACACCTGAATTTGAATTTCGGTCAAATTCTTTTATAATTCAGCCCGTCGAGGCGCGAAAACTGGGTATCGACCCAACGGCCCGCCACCTCGGCCCTTCCGTCACCTTAAAAGTTGGGCGGGAAGATTCGTGAAAAATTAATCGCTCGAGCGCGCCTGACAGAAGGCTAATTCCGACCTCGTTTAGGCTCGCGCCGAGGAGCGAGATCTGGCCAGGTTAACGTGTGAGCGAGCCGGGGAGACCGAGAGAGTGATATCGGACTGTACGAGTGGTCGGCACTGGGGGGTCGGTTGTGGTGGTGTGTTACAGGCAGCGGGCAAAGGTGGAGAACACGGCGATGGTGTTAGGAGCGGGGCATCGAAACCTTGAAGGTATTCGAAACCGGGGCACTGTCCCCGACTCGGGGTCTCGCGCAGTCGCAACGCTCCGAACATCTCCCACACAGGTGCCACGAAGCTGAGTAGTACCGCTAGGCACAGCGCCGGGGTCTCGGGGGTTTGCCCTACATCGGGCCAATCTACCACCGCGAAAGCTCTCTCGCTGCGAGAGAGCGCGAACCCACCCGCTCTACCAAGCGCGAGGGTGGAATGGAACGCTAGCTCGCGCGGCCACCAGCCTCGGCCCCATCGTACTCTCTTTCTCTACAACCCCCTCTCCCCCTCCCGGTCTGCTGTTTCTCTCTCCTCTCCTCACACCGCCTCTCACATAATTTATACAACACATAGATATATACATATCTATGCGCGACCAAACCCCTCGAGAATTTTCCATCTTTTATTCACGCAGCTTTTATTTGCATCCGTGTCTGTCGGTGAAAATAAGAGATCGGAGCGGAAAGCGACGAGGAATTTTGATAACGCGACACCGGTTATAGATATCGGGTGATATCTGAATTATTTTAATGAGGTGTAAGTGACGATCCCGACCGGGCGGAGTGCTTTGCCAGTTTTCTTGTCACCATAGGGTAAAAAAGTAAATCGTAAGACGATTTCGCATAGGAATAGCCGAGGGTTAGGGGATGAAAGTAACAAAAATTATTTTTAATTTTTTTAACGACAAACCCGAGAGTCTAACGCTTCGGCATCCAATGGTGTACCATTAACCTAGTCTTAGGTATTTAGTAAAAAAAATTCGAACAGAAATATGTACGGAATTGCGAACACCGCTCCATTAAACACAGACGAAATTGGGTAAGAATTTGGGCCGCGGTGGGGTCGTTTGTAACATCCTTCTGCATCAACAAAATCCTTCGCTGATCGCTATTAACAAATAGAACGGGGGTGCATTATCACAGAAAAAATTTTATTTAAATTTGAAATAAAAAAAAAATATTTGCCGGCTAAGCCGTTTTAGCCGGCTAAGCCATTCTAGCCGGCCTAACTATACGGCCCTACTGTAAATGTTATAGTCTACAATTGGTTGGTTATAAATTATAAGTGTATCAATTATCGCTGATTGCTTAGAATGGAAGAATAAAATAAATAAAAAATACTGGTATTGGTATTGGTATTGGAAGAAATTAATTATTGCTAGTACAATTGACCCGGATCGACTGTTACAATCGACCCTACACATGATTACTAGCAAAATTACTGTGGCATCGTTTAATGACAATCTGAAACGGATCGCCTCAGCGATCAAAATGTTCCGCAAAAAATGTACCTTTCAACTCCTTGAGCTTGTCTGCACTAATATTTTGTATAGTGTTGCCTAGCTGACGCGATCCGCACAGCCGAAAAATCACTTCTGCACTCGCGAATCACATTTGGTTTCGGCGAATTGGTATTTTTGAAAACTCAGCTCTTTTGCCCCCGGTCTCCCCTATTCTCGTCGTTTGATATTTCACACGGGAGAGCCATGTCGCGTCCTCGTCCGACTCAACACGGAAGAAGGCCGAAGGTATTAGCGAAATCGAGAACAAGAATCGAAGATCAGTGGTGGAAGAGTTTCCTTTCATGCCGTATCGACGAGCGTACCGCATAGTGGAGGACCCGCACGTATTCCCTCGTTACGGCGCGTCGAGCACGATCCTCCTGCTAAAAGCAGCTCTGATTCACGGTCACTCGGTGATTCTCCATTGTCGAGGAAGGACGAGTGAGGAGTCAAGGTCTCGGCTGTTGGGGAACGTAAAAATCAGTGACGCTCCGAACGCCCCTACTCGGGAATAGTTTTCTTCTGAATTACACACTACTGTGGGGAAGTGGAGTGCGAAGGACGAGGAGTGACGAGGGCCCGGGACTGGGACAGACGCTCGTTCAGACATCGGATTCTCATTAACGCTTAGGAGAACGTAGGTTGGCATTTGGAATTTCCAGAGCAGCAGCGGCATCGGCTAAAGGACACCCCCTAGTTGGCCATTCTAGGGGGAGCGCAATCACGGTCGCCATTGTCCGCTCTCGTATAATAGTTGGTTCGCCTTCTCCAACCTCGCACCTTTGTCTATCCCTCGTTTTGTTTAACGGAACATACATGTATGTGTAATAGCGCGAAGGCCTCAAAGGCGCATCGCGACGGCGGGAGGCGCGTTAATTCAATTTCCCTCGGCCACGGAGTTGGCTCTCCCGCCGATTCTCATCCATCCTTCCGGATTAAAGGGGTTGTCGGTCCTACAACGAGTTCACGGGCCACGCGGCTGGACAAGAGTTGGATCCGGGCAAGGCTCCGATATGGTAAAACATTCGTTCATTTTCTAGTACAGTAGAACCTCGATTATTCGAACCGCCGATGGTTCGGATAAAGTTTCTATTATCCGAACTATTGCTCAAAATTCTCGTATCCTTACATTGTTGCACGCCAGTAGTATTTATTAGTTCCTCAGCCGAGCAAACACACACATAGGGTAAAAGTGGTGAATATGGCCCACCTCGATTAACACGTAAATCAATGATATATGGACCGGGCCATATTCCCCACTTTTACCCTGTTCAAAATTTATTTTCGTTAGTCTACTGATCCCGTAGTTTAGTGCGTTATGGATTCAACGTCCTGCCCTTCGACTTCTAAGAGTAAGCATAATGTGCTGACGTGTATGATGCTTGGAAGTCAACGATCTCTGACATAAAAAAAATTTGCCCGCGAAAAAAGTACAACTCTCTTGCGCCAAACGAACATTGTGGACTTCGTGATGAAGGTTTGAAGTTACCGTTGAACATCATAAAAATACATGTATCGCGTTATTCTTCAAATATATATCATAATTAATTACTATATATGGGTAGGTGGCAACGGGGCAAAACGGGGTTTTTGGGCAAAACTAAATTTTCCAATCATTTTTGGATCGGACAAGGTGGCAAAACTGGGCAGAAAAGCCTGATATATCATCCGGACATCCAAAAATTATTGGAAAATGTTTTGCCCCGTTGCCCCATTTTGCCCCTCTCTACCCTACTGTAATTTTTTTCCACCCTCGCGCTTGTAATTTTTTTTTAATAACACAGCTTTACTGTTCTGTTATCCGAATTTTCGTTAATCCGAACGAGCTCCGGTCCCAATTGGTTCGGATAATCGAGGTTCTACTGTATATTATTCCTATGAATACTACGAGTGTTATTAGCATCAGCAGTGGCCGCGGCACACTATATACAGCACAGACTGGGCGTGTATGGATTCCGGAGAGGCGAGGATTGAGGATGGAGTTTATTTAACTCGGGACATGAAAGTCCTCGGGAGGGAAATTCAGTCGTCCGGAACCGACCGGATGGAGATATTGAGAAAATGTAGGAAGATCCTCTGGCGTGTGGTTTCGAGAAAATGCAGTTTCCCTCGAGTCCTTCCATAGCATTATCTGGCGATCGTACCGTCTCTTTTCCCTCTCTCATTCTCCCTAGATATCCGTACGTGAACGGAATCTGTGCAGCCGAAATTCTACACCCTCCGGTGGAAGTTTGCGTTTAGTTATAAACGCCTACATTTATACCGTTGGTGCTGACGGGGATGATGCGCGCGGGCGCGTAAATACACTGGGTTACTTCGGGAGGATATTTGTGAGAGGGGCGAAACCAGCGGCAGGTTGTTGCAGCGGTGGTCCAAGTAGTCCCGGAGGGAGAGTATAAATCGTTTCCCCCCCGAGACGACGATGGTTAGGTTGTGCGCGCTCGATGGGCCTGTCTCAAACTCCATCCAACGAGCTACAGTGTCACGAGCTAAAACGATTTCGTCTTTCCCACCGTTCCCACCCTCTTCTCACGGCGAACCTTACCCGATATTCCGATGAAGCAGCTGCGGCCGGAAGATTCCCAAGCGCGGGAACGGCGAACTGCTGATAAAGCTTCCATCGAATTGTCGGTGTCCGGTGCACGTTTGGTAATGGAATTCGTCGGGTGCATGTAACGCGCAAGAGGACACTCGCTGCCGACGTGTGTAACCGTTGTCCACTGATGGGCGTTCGCCATACTACATCGCTGTCACGGCCCTCGAGCGTGTACCGGCTTTGAATAACAGAAACTCTTTATTAATCACCTTTCATCGTCATGGTTTCGACATGACTGTTACGCGGAGGACGATGAATCGGTGGATTCACCGAAAGTCCCGGTGACATTCGTTCGAGGCCGTTATTTGTTTGGTACGAATAAAGCGTTGTGCTTTGTTCAACGATTATTTGCTTCAATATTATTCAAAATTTGTCAATCCAAACAAGCATCTTTGTTGGGCCAAGAAAATTATACCTTCGAACGTGTGTCACTGCACCTTGGTTAATTCAACCATTTATTTTGCTCAGTGTAGTGCATTTATTTATTTATTTATTTATTTATTTATTTATTTATTTATTTATTTATTTATTTATTTATTTATTTATTTATTTATTTATTTATTTATTTATTTAATCAACGGGATAAACCCTTTCACAAAAAATAAAACATAGCCTGTTTAACTTAACAATCATAATGTGTAAATATTCTAGAGAATTCTAGAGAATTGAACACCTAGGGGAGAGCGGGGCAAAATAGCACAGTGGGGCAAAACTGGATAATGAGACAAAACGCAATTCTCCAATAACTCTGAGATGGTAGCGATGATGGTCTTGCCCTCACAGTCCCGTTTTGCCCCGGTGTGCCATTTTGCCCAGGTCTCCCCTAACATGTAACAGTTTTTGATGCCCAACAAATTTTAATCTTATCACGTATAATGCATATTGCCAATTGGCCATCGATCGAAGGACTTTCTTCCACATGATTACATGTCTTTTCGTAAAATGCCCAACAAAATCGTGGATGTTGGACAAAACAATCCTTCTCGCTGTTGCTCTAGCAATGGGCCATTGACGATCCCATCCCCTTATCGTCCGTGTCTATTCATACCTCGGCTTTCTTCCCTTCACCGATCGCTTACAATCCGTAAACCTCACCTTTCAGCAGCCTTTCGTTATCTCCGGCTATGTCGCATCGAGCTTGAAGATTTGTGAGCTTCGCCACGCTCCGTTTGCTTCGAAAATTGCCAGTGTGCTTTCACTTTTGCCGAGATACCCGGTGGGGAAACTGGGATCAGAAATTTCCTCCGCGCCGAGGTTTTGCTTATGCACGTGGCAATCGATCCAGCGTCCTCGGTGCGTCGGCGTACGCAGTGTCACGCCTCAGTGAGATGCAGATGATCGAGAGAGATTGCTCTTTCGCTCGCGGTGGAACTCGTCGACTCTCGCGTTCCGCGACAGCGGCAAAACCAAAAGGTTACTCTTGCTCCGAAAAGTCACCTATTACGGAGAAACATAATAATAGGCACGGCAAAACACGCAGCGGTACATTGTCGCAAACAAGTCCCTTGACTAGGCCAGCGGGGAAGTCCGTGCGGTGCACAGGCGGTTAGCGTTGCCGGTATTATGGCACAGAAGGTAACGTAAGTTGCGGGCGCGCAGATCGATATGTTGTTAACCACCACATTCGCATTGACCTCATCAAACAGGCGTGCAAGCGGCAAGGCGCAGGGAGTAACGAGCAACAGCGGCAGCGGCAGCATCAGGACTGGAATTGGCTATGGTATTGGTGCTCGGTGCTGCTTGTACTGCAACGCAACACCAATGCCCGCGTATATACTTCTTGCGAGGAAATTACAGTCGGAGATCGATTATCTCAAAAGCGTTTATGATATTATTTTCTCGGTGCCCAGGCGGTTCTTAAGGAGGTTGGAGCGAGTGGTGTTCATTCCGCCTAAATTCGAGAAATTCGGGCAAGAATTGCTAACACTTCCCAATGTTATAAAAATCTGAAAAAATGCATACTTATTATAGGCATTGAAAAGACTAATTTAAATGCATACTTATTATAGGCATTGAAAAGACTAATTTTACATAATAATTTCAAAATGTTATTAACAGCTTGTTGAAAAAAAATTGTTCATCAAAATATGTGGTAACTCAACTTTTTTTTTATGACAATGATTCGTTCGCTTTTCGGAATACGTATGAATTTTTTCAGATTTTTATCTTTATTTTGACTTTTGCACATTTTTCCATGTGAAAAACAAGGAAAATCAAAATAAAGATACCAATTTTTTTATTTTTTTTATTTTGTATTTTTTTTATAGAACATAAATCATCGATTACTAAAAAATCTAAAAAATTCATACGGATTCAGAAAAACAAACGAATCATTTTCATAAAAAAAAAGTTTTGTTGTCGGGTAATTTGTTAGCCAATTCAATTTTTGATGAAGTTGTTAATAACATTTAGCAATTATTATTATGCAAAATTAATCTTCTCAGTACCTTTAGTATACATGATTTTTTTCCGATTTTTACACCATCAAGAAGTACTTACAATTTTCTCTTATTGTTGTCGAACTTATGCGAAGTCAGCGCGCAGCGAGACTCCCTCCTTATAAACCGCGCCACGAAACGGATGTACGAGACGATATACACGGGTAGAAAGCACGGCTGTCGCACAGGACACTTGCAATTTGTAAATCAGTTATGTAAATCGCACATCGATAAATATAGAAAATAATGGGTATTACCGATACGTATTAATAAGTCAATATCGCGTTTTTAATTAAATAGTTTCCGGCGAGTACGTGTAATTCTGCGTACTAGCCGCGAAGCATTCGATCGAGTGAAAGTCATGCGCGAGTACGAAAGCATAGGTGCATTCAATGTACCAGACTACACGAGCCACTGTGGCACACAAAGCGCGCTTGGCTTGCACTCGATTTGCAGACGCGTACGCGCAAACGTTAACATCAATTAGCGAATCGATCCCTCCGATCCGCATTCAGCCAAACGGCACACGGTATTTCTGGACACTGAACTGGAACACCGACAGAAATTTGTGCGAATTGTTAAATTTTGGCAATTTCATGGTTTCAGTGTTTTCGATGACAGCCGTTGCAATTCAGACAGCATCACGTGGTACGATGTTTTCACGGCGAAGGGCTCTTAAAACATCTCGCTTCGCGCGAAAACGGGACCATGTCGTGCTTTACGATCTCGAATCATCATCCTTTACTCCTTTTTTTTTTACCATCGGTCGCTCTTCGTTCCCAGCATCGAGCGGTGTACGATCGTTACTTACCCATCGAATCTTCGTCGCGGTTCTCGCTCAAGATGGAATGAGTTCCATTCCACAAGCCAAAACTCAACCCTTAGAAAATTTTTTTCATTCCATGGACTACATTTTCTAATGGTTGAATTTTACCTCACGCAACGGGAATTTTTCACAGACACCCACAGCGAGTCTTATCGATCTATGCGAACAAGAAATGTCTTAAGTTTCTCGCTTTTGTACGTTGGTTTTTTCTTTCCCATCATACGGAGTTATGTGGAAACATAAATCTATACATTAGTGGTATATGCTTACTGTCGATCTGGAGTATTATATTATAGCTTATTACATTTCATCGATGCTATTACCGTCTGGCAAGGCGATCCAATTGCTCGCAAGACCGGCTTTGTGCAAGGCTCTCGATTTTAGTTTAAACAGAAAAAAAATCAAGAAAAAAAAAAAAAAAAAAAAAGGTGTCCTGCGCGGTGGAAAGCGAGAGTTGCGAATATCAATGAGGGAGAAGGGATCGCGTGCCCGGAGTACTGACAGAGGAGACGCCGGGAGAGATATAGAGTTACGGAGGCTGTAGCGATTTTAATACCCCCATCGTGTGTGCACACACACACGCGCAGCCGCGCACACGCGACATAAAAGCTTCGAGTGTTTATTTCGTACACACACGTCCTTCCGCCCACATGCTCGGCTCGCTCGGCATAATGGAGCCCTCGTCGAACGACGATGCGTCCATTTGAATTTTCGCTCCGCTAATTAAGCGGCCCGCGAGATATCCATAAAACCCCCTTTGGCCCTTCGGCCCTATAATGGCGCGACTCGAAACGGTCGGGTTGCGAATTCACCGATCGTTCCACGACATTCGGCGCGCGGAGCCACATACGCGGCGCTGTAACCGGTGTAACATGCACATTATATTTTATACCTCGCTTTGCACAACTTTAATTTCTTACTCCGGTTTTTTCGCGAAAAAAATATAATCACGTAAGATCAAAGATTTTCGATGTCGTTATCACAACGGTGCGAATTACACATTCGGTTGTATAATGATTACCATTCCGGCGCTCGATAGCCAATTTCGTTTACCTTTCGACGCGAGCGAGTGTTGCCCTTCACTTTTGTACATACAATTACTCGCTATCTTACCGAGACCCCGACTACTTGTGTAAACGTATCTCGTTGTTTGCGAGCGCGCTCGCGTTGGACGGTTCGCTCCCGCACACATCGAGACACACGTACATGAGAGTTCATTCGTTCGGTTACGCCTGTGCATTATCTGCACGCGCACACTTACGTACCGTGGCGAATCTCACGAATGTCGAACGTGTGTATCGACGGGAATCAATTTATGTGTTTACATACAATGATGATATTACCCCGCCAGCGGCTTCGGTGGCATTTCCCACCGCGTCATCCGAACACCTAGACCTCATTAATTATTATTATTACTATCGCATGGCGCAGCGCACGTTGCGCTCAATCTTGACTGAACGACTCTCGTAATCGTCATGATACGAATAATATTAATAATAAGTAGTAAATAAATAATAATAACATTTTACGTGGGTATGTTTAACTACGGATAAAATCTAAACGATTGCATTGTACGTTTTCAGCTTGGGTCCTTGGAAGATTTATGTGCAAGACCGTGTCGTACATTCAGGGTGTCTCGGTCGCCGCATCGGTGTACAGTCTCGTCGCCGTTTCGTTGGACAGGTACGTGTAAAAATTTCATTAAAAAAAAATGCCCGCCATAATTCACGGTAATTAAAGATTGAGAATCCGATCATCTGGTAAAACGATCAACGAGCTCAGAGACACTGGAAAAATGTAGTCTCGAGTGGTCCTCCAATTGTACGACTGCGATCTGTAAAAAAAGCGGAAATACGATAGTAAGACGGATAGGGGAGAGCGGGGCAAAATGGGGCAGCGGGGCAAAACGGGGTTTTTGGGCAAAACTAAATTTTCCAATAATTTTTCGATCGGACAAGGTGCACTGAGAAACAAGGATGGTATTTCCTACTACAACGAATAGTTCCCAGAAGGGAAGTCTATATAGATAGTTTATGATAGTAGATATTCAATTGATTTAACTATAATCATAGTTACAACTATAATTTTTGGTCATTGTCGTAACTGTAAAATATAGACGTGGCCCCTGAGAACTATTTACTATGTAAGCTTTTCTCAGTGTGGCAAAACTGGGCAGAAAAGCCTGATGTATCCGATAGGGCGAAATCGGGTTTCCAAAAATTATTGGAAAATGACGTTTTGCCCAAAACCCCGTTTTGCCCCGTTGGCCCATTTTGCCCCGCTCTACCCTAGTGATAAATTCTGATATAATGTTGAATTTCCGGAGATTTGTCAGCGAACTCCGTTCTTACATTACGCCAGGGTGTCAACGCGGTGTCAGCGATACCGACGCGCGTCCTGTAAATTGTGTGCGCACGCCTCGATGCACTCAGGGATGCACCGAGGGACGGCGAAGGGTGAACGTCGGAGGGGACGAGTCGGTCGTAAAAGCTACACAGCTCTATATTAGATACAGTGCATCGGGTAGATATAGATATAATCGGATAACGGGAGAAAAGTGCGACACGGGTTTAGCTCGTAGTCGCGGCACGAGGGAAGTAAAGAAAGATAGGCTTTAGGTATCCAACATAACTCGCACCAAGATTGACAGCCCTCGATTGTGAAGCTTTTTATTATTTTTCTCGCCCGTAGGCCTCCGGGGAGAGGGACGGAGGGTCCGCGTCCTACGTGTATACAGCATGTATACATACGTTATTTCGCGACGATATTTTATCGCCCCCGATGGTTATGAGAAACGGTCGTTGGTATCGATTTCTCACACGCGCCGGCATAGATGCACCGGCTCGTTCGCTTACTCTGCGGCTTCTCTCCATCGAAATTAATAATTCCTCTGAGCGATCTAACACTGTGTGGGAGGGAGATGCGTCAAGGAGAAATTGCAAGGCTAATGATGCGTTCGGTAGGATACAACCATTTTTCGGGAAAACAGGGCTCTGAATTATCGATATAAACGAAATATAGAAGTTTCTGGCGAAGGTATATCTAATATATATTTTAGGGTCTGTGTGTATCTGTGTGTATTTCTGATATTCACAGCCACTCACAGACGCTCATATATATATACAATGTAGGGTAGAGCGGGGCAAAATGGGGCAACGGGGCAAAACGTCTTTTTCCAATAATTTTTGGTTGCCCGAATTCGCCCTATAGGATAGTATCGTCAGGCTTTTCTGCCCAGTTTTGCCACTTTGTCGGGTCCAAAAATAATTGGAAAATTTAGTTTTGCCCCGTTGCCCCTTTTTGCCCCGCTCTCCCCTACTTACCCCAGAAACTCACGTAACTCACAAACTCACAGATGTGAGTATTTATGATTATTGGTGAGTATCTGTGATTATCAGTGAATATCTGTGAGTATATGTCAGTATCTGTATATCCATGTGAGTATCCATGTGAGTATCCATGTGAGAATTCATGTGAGTATCCATGTGAGTATCCATGTGAATATCCATGTGAATATCCATGTGAATATCCATGTGAATATCCATGTGAATATCCATGTGAATATCCATGTGAATATCCATGTGAATAT
>JAPYZC010014264.1:0-12465 GCA_030522665.1 Ichneumoninae sp. A BG-2022a
AACAATTTGTTAATAACATTTTGAAATTATTATTATGTAAAATTAGTCTTTTCAATGCCTATAATAAGTATGAATTTTTTAAGATTTTTATAACATTGGAAAGTGTTTGCAATTCTTGCCCGAATTTCTCGAATTTACGCGGAATGAACACCACTCGCTCCAACCTCCTTAAACCGTTTGTGACGAAGATCGAGACACGACTGACTCCTGTTGGTTTTTTTGAGTCTAATGACAACGATCCTTTCTTGTCTCGTGATCCCGCTCGCACTCATCTCACCGCCACTCCACTGTCGCTCTCACACTCATACTCATGTATCCGACACTCTACGAGGAAGCAAAAAAAAGGATCCCTTCTCGTTATTTTGCATGGCATTTTCTTAACTAAATTTTTAAAAATAAAATCTCTTTAAAATTATACTTGTTGAAATTTTTAAACAGATCATCATATGTTAATAGATACAAGATGTCATGCTTCTCATCGAGTATCCATAATGTGAGCGTGTACTACAAAAGTACCTGTCCTTGGTACTTGAAATCATAAAAAAGTACTTGTGTACTTGAACTACCAAACAAGTCCCCTGTAATTCAAGTACTGCCCAGGTCGGATGACCACATGAATTTCAACCCTTCATAAACAGGAATTGCCCGGATAGACAAGCGCGAAGAAATGCACACAGTTGGAGCAACATTTCTAACATGTACACTGCATATCACAAATATTGCACCAACTGCGTCTGTTTCTTGGCACTTGTCTATCTGGGTGACTACTGGATAAAACTTAATAAAAAAAAAAAAAACAGGCCTAAAGTTCAAATCTACTTTGAAAAGATAATTTAAAAAAAGTTCATCTACGATACTCCAAGGGTTTGCTACACTACTAATTTACCTGTTACAATTCCTGCGACGAGTATATTGCAAAAGTAAATACAATATATCAGTGATTAGGAACAGTCGAATCGATTACTCGGTGAATGCGAAGGGTCAAATATTAATTGTGTTTTCTCATCGCAAATGTAATTAAGTGTTTCAATTAACTATGTGCATCGAAATACGTTGTTACTGTAGATATTTTTTTTGTCTCTTTGAGATGCTAAAAACATTGCAAACGAATGTTTCATGGGGATAGAAAAAAAAAAAAAGGACCTTTTCTGACGGCGAAAAGAACGGCATCCTGTATGACGAGAATAGACCTTCCACTGAGACACGTCTCCTCTAGCAGCAGGCTGACGTAGAGTTCGGTGCTCTGACCGCTTGTACCTTCGACAAGCACGAGCATAACATTTTCAACTCTGTCGTTGGCTCCCAAGTGGCTGCACAGCGATTTGATGTAACGACGATTGAAATCCGAGTTCCACTGGTTGGGAAACAGTTCCGTAAGGCTCAGGGAGCATATAGCTAAATACGCATACACTCCCGCGTCTGATATCTTCAACTTGTTGTCGCAGTAGAGCGGTCCTACGTAGATAAAGTTTATACCAATAAAAATAAATTCGCTAAACATTTTTTTTTTTAGTACAAAAATAGCGAAATATAACGCACCTGTATGAACGTCGTCATCCTCCAGGACCCTAACGCGAGAATCTTTTTTCGCAGTTGTCATCGCTTCGTATTCCCCCAAAAATGATGAAGTTCGTCATATAGTGTTCATCCTTCGTAAGATTTTTTCGAACGCACGGATTTTCTTATTCAAGTGTCGTCACAACGGTGTAAAACTGTATAAAAATCATCGATTATAATTTGTTTATAGTTGCGACAAAGTGTAAAGCGCTGTTGAGACGGTTTTTTGTTTTACGTTTTAAGGAACTTTGTTTCTTTGGTGTTATGAAAGTTCCGAGAGAGCAATGATACGTTGAATCTCTGACATGTTACATAGGTGGCGTCTCAATGTCAGCGGCAAGTTGCCGGCAACTTCAATTTTACCAAACGGAGGATTGAAAATTATAGTAACTAATTGCATAGTATTGATAGACGTTAAGGTTTATGTAAACGAAAAAAAAATGAAACGAAAGATCGTGCGAATAAGCCCTGCGTGTGACCTGATGGGTTGGGATCCCCATCATATCTTTCGCTAATGGTACGCTCACGTTCCCTGATAGACAAAGCAGCACGAAACGCAGCACATGACACAACAATTACGGCACGTGCTGCACATGCCGTAATTATTGTGTCATGTGCTGCGTTTCGTGTCGTTTGTCTATGAGGGTTACGATAACGGTAACCGTACGGCTACGCGAATGTCAATCCGATGTCAATGACAGACTAAAGAAAATACATTTCGATGGCTTGCGTTTCGCAAGCAACTCCGAAATGTATTTTATTTAGTAATGAAGAGAAGAAAACAGAGCTGGGCAAATACACTAAGTACTTGAAGTATGTACTGAAGTATCAAGTACGGACTCAGTGCGGAGTACTTAGAACTTCTGTAATTTAATTCGGCCAGTACTTGAAGTACTTGATACTTTAATACGTACTTGAAGTACTTAGCGTATTTGCCCAGCTCTGGAAGAAAATACATTTTGGATTTCCTTGTGAAGCGCGAGCAACGCCCAAATGTATTTTCTTTAACCTGTCACTGACATCACATTGACATTTGCGTTGCCGTAAGGTTCCCGTTTGCGTAGCGTTATCGTAGCGTACCATTAGCAAAAATTATGACGGGGATCCCACACCTGTACGATCACGAACAAAGTAAAGACAAACGTGATCGCTAAGCAGATAAAAGAAGATCGTTCCCGGGTGGGCTCGAACCACCAACCTTTCGGTTAACAGCCGAACGCGCTAACCAATTGCGCCACGGAAACACGTGTGACGCAGGCACATCGTTGTTCTTCGTGGTTTATATAGAAATGTTGTAATCAACGAAATTGCATTGGAGAGCCGAAGGCAACAGCGTGCTAGGAACATCAGAAAGCGTCGGGTTAGTCATTCGAAAGGTCCCGCTTTCGCCCATACAGCGTCAGCCTGCAGAATAATACCGTAGGCGGCGCGCAACAACGCACACTGTAGCAGTGACAATCGATTATCGAATGGCCGATTGTCAGCTGCTACCTCTCCCCTCAAACAACGTCTACTCCTGTTTCGACGTGTTTTGAGAGAGCCTCGCGTCGCGGTAGTTCGTTCTCAATTCGGTTATCGAGTAGGGTCTAATTGTCCGATAAACGAAAGCACGGGACGGAAGGGAACATCGATAAACTGCATAGCACCCTTTCAATAATAAATTAAACTCGTGGTATTTCGGTTGGTAAATCGATAGTTCGAACCGCTAGATGTTCGAAGAAAATTTTGAATCGTTCGGAAGGTGACTGGCGAGGTTGACCGGTCGTAAACGTAATTTCAGGTGGTATAGCCTCGCACTCGTTGCAGTTTGACCAGTTTTGCGATACGTGCTCGAACGTGCAGAAATGAGCGCCGAACAAACAAACGAACCCACTCAAACGGTGGAGGTATGTATTAAATTCGCGACTTTTCGATCGCGTTTCATTATCGTTCGTGCTACTGTATTATTATTATCTGCGTTTATTATTGAACATTGTTGATTCTTCGTGGCCTTCGAGATATCTTACCGGTTTGGCATTGTTTGCCGTAAAATATAGGCAATGCAGGGCTGTGCGAATGCAAATTTGTTCCCGGTATCGTCTAATTGTCGTTCGCGATTAAAAATCTCGACTTTTGGACGATGAATTTATATTTTCTCTTGCAGATGTCCCATAACGACATCGAGAAGGCGGAGGAGGCAAAACTCAAAGCCAAATTTCCAAATGCCGGAGGCAGACCCATCAGCGGACACTCGGCTTTCTTGCAGAAGAGGCTAGCCAAAGGGGTGAGCTTTCATCTTGCTTAAAGACACGTTTAGGCAGTAAAAATTTGTTCAATGTAAACAATACTGGCTAGGGAAATTTTACCGTGAACAGTGGTTCAATGTTGCGTGCATAGCGGGTCTTTCCTACATAATGTGTTGAGCGGTCTCTCGTTTCTGAAAATTGGATTATAATTTTTTAATTTTGCAAGGGTTGTGGATCTGTTTGCTGTGCAATGTTTCAAGCGGTCTTTTGTGTCTAAAAATCGAGACAATGTCATTTTTCAATGGTGCGAGGGTAGAGGATCTTTTCCTATCCAACGTTTGTTTCTGAAAATTCATACGCTTTAGTATTTTTTCACTGTACGAATAGAACGCTACTTTCGTTTATAATGTTCCAAGCTATCTGTGCACATTTAAAAAAGCCCTAAATATTTAGCAAACATATCTTGTCCACAAAATGTTTCGAGTGGTCTTTAGATTCTGAAAATTGGGTTGATGTAGCTTTTCAAAGGTATAAGGGTACAGGAATTTTTTCTATGTAACGTTAGTTTCTGCAAATTCACACAAGTGAATATTTTTTTCATTACACAAGTAGAATGTGCCAAGCTACTTGTGCATATTAAAAAAACGCCTGGACATTTAACAAACATTTCTTGTTTTCAAAACTTTTCAATATTTATCTTGTTAAATTTCCAATCGATCTTTTTTTTCAATTTTATTTTTTACTTGAAAATTAACTGCAGAACAATATAAGACATTTGCAGACAAGAAACGCTTGATGAATGTACATATCTGTTTTTACTGTGCACAGACGCTGATGAGACCTGGAAGGGTTCTTTGTAGAGAGTAGATTGCTCGTGTTCTATGCTAACACCTTTTTAGTTTTTTTTTTTTTTTTTTTTTTTTTTTTTTTTTTTTTTTTTTTTTTTTTTTTTTTTTTTTTTTTTTTTTTTAAAAATCAGCGGCGAAGCCGAAGCCTACGGGAGTTCTGCCGACCGGCGACGCAATTCCCACTCCGGAATCGGTGCCTCAGCGAAAAACTTCTATAATTCAACAAAAGTTCAA
Source organism: Ichneumoninae sp. A BG-2022a (assembly GCA_030522665.1). Classification (NCBI taxonomy): domain Eukaryota; kingdom Metazoa; phylum Arthropoda; class Insecta; order Hymenoptera; family Ichneumonidae; species Ichneumoninae sp. A BG-2022a. Next base: position 4,865 of record JAPYZC010014264.1, read on the forward strand.
CACATCGAGTAGTTCGTAAGATCGCCGCGGTCGTTTATCACTGCCGATGAACAAAGTTTCAGCGATCTTTGTTCACCGGTCAAGACGATTAGACACGTAAGCGCGTCGGGGGTTCGATTTCTCCTCCAAATAGATTTTTTTTTTTTTTTTTTCATTTAGTATTAAGTTTTTTTTTCCTTTTGAGCGTTCATAAGTAAACGTGGAACGTCATCTGCTGGTAGAAACGTTGATCATATAGTTTTTTTTCACAAAAGTTCTGGAGTGCTGGCATCGTTTCATTCGCTACTTTCGTCGCTCGTACAAATGCTTTATTCGTCGTAGCGACGCACTCGTACGACCCCCGGGTCATTTTTATTCAGTCAGCAAAGATGCAGCAGAGAAAACTCGTCGTACTCTAAAAGTGTGAGACTTATATATATATATACAAATCTTACTATAGGGAAAATATGATGCACGGAAGTTGAGAGGGTTGTATTTTCATGTTCACCGTCGAGCGTCGGTAGGCCGATAAACTTCCGATTGTCTTGGATTTTGTAAACGCACTGGAGCCTCATAGTACACATCGTTTATATATAAAAATAAATTTAAAAAAAACGATGTATTTACATATATCGACGAAACGATAAATGGGCTAGTGATAAACGGCATAAACCATTTTCAGTCCACACGGTAAAGATGCATACAAGTAAAAATAAAGTAAACAAAAAAAAAATTGAAAATGAAAACAGATAATAAGATAGAGTTCGAATAGATCTGCATTTCAAAAGTCGCTGTGATGTGCTTAGTAAGACTATTTTCTTATAAGGTCGCCCATCGATCGTCACGAAAAAAAAATTCGTATCCGTCTAGCCTCTAGATGCATATAAACGATACTCGAATAATAGCCAAACAGTTCCAGAATATTATAAGAGCTATATGAAACTTATTAAACTAATATAATTCAGTTCGAAGTCATCAAAGGAAAAAAAAAGAATAACATCATCCATCCTTCCTCTGTTTATCCTTGTTCACAGTAGCCTTGCTAATGAAAATTCGATCTTATTTTTGTATTAGTTTTGAATAACGGAAGATGGAGAAATGTAATGAAAATAAAGAATATAATTATCGAGTATAATTATCGTATTCCTACCGGGACGTTATTCCTTTCATCATTCATTGTATAATTCACTTAGGCCGTATGACAGAATTAAGGTCAGACCGAGGGAACGCATTTTTTTTTGTTCTTAAGTACAATCGATAGATTAAATGTCGATGATCGGCAAGATAAGAAAAGCATCGCGAGTCTCAATAAGGAATAACTCGCAATAGCAGATAGGTAGCACGTAGTGAAGGGTGGAGGAAAACGAACACGTATCCTCCATAACAAATGTGGAATTTTTTGTATGTGCCGCAAAATATTATATTATGCCACAAGGGAAGAAAGTGCGTGTTTTCACCGAGTGTGAAGTTTGATGCCCAAGCGAAGTGAGGGCAGAAATTCACACGAGGTGCAAATGCACTTCCTCCTTTGTTGCATACGATATTTTTTCTCGACTTCTGCGCATGCGCACTGGATAGTAATGATCATCGGTCAATAATAGGCTATTTTCCGCCCGTTATGCACGCAAGGAATTTGGCTATTTTAGCGAAGTCAGGGAAAAACAAATTTGTAAAAACAGTCCGTCTCGCCCCGCTCTTTCCAGTTTCTAATAAGGTAAACGGCCCAGTTTGTGACCCTGACGGCACATTTTCTGCTGTAAATTCAGTTTTCGTAAAAAATTAACTAGATGACTGGCAAATTGAAAAGCGTTTAATGTTGTTTATTTTGACGGCACACATAGTTTTTAAAATAAATGTTAAGTAATTAAATTTATCCGTGAATGAAGTAAATATTCAACCACATGAAACTTATATCACAATCGTCAGCAACAACCACTTTATTGATGTGAAAAAAAAATCGTACTTTTGTTCAGTTGTTACGTTAAAATCGCGGGGTAAATAAATCCGTCACATAATTAAAGTTATGCCGGTTTATGACTCTCGATTTTTCTACACTTCTAATGGAATTATAATACCTTTAAGCCAATTAAATATTTTTCATTGTTTATACCTGAAATTTGATACTAACGTTACATAAGAAATGGAATTAGATCCGTTGCAATTGACATTGCGAAGTTTCAGAAACTGGGCCATAAACTGCGGCATGAGTGTCAGAAATCGGGTACACACGAGGGTCACAAACTGGGACATGGGTGGGTCCACAGTGTCAGAAACCCCGGCAGTAGACAAGCATTATTAAAGCAATATTATTATATATATTCACGATTATTTGACTTGTATAATAGGTAAGTTTCATTCAGAAGGTTTTAATGCATGTGTTGAGACAAGTCATTTTCACTTAAACAGCGCTATGTGTTCGTCATTAATAGACAACCCACACCGCTGCTCTAAAAGTGTCACAAACTGGGCCGATTACCTCATTCGAGTCTACCGAAGTCCATTCTCTGCTATTCGAGCCTACCGAATTTCCAGATTGGTTAATTACAGCCAGCTTTTGAACAGGTACTCGAAGAACACGGACATTTCCCGACCAATAATTGCAATAGCTTACAGCCTATTTATTAGCTATCTGAGTCAAGCGCGCGATGGTTTCAACCTTGTTAAGGTAGTACTAGCACAATAACTGACGCCGCCTAAGTTCGAGAGAAAAAAGACAAAGATTACAAACACTTCTCGATAAGAAAAAAATCTGAAAAAATTCTAGCATATAAAAGGTGCTGAGAAAAGATTGTGCATAATATAATTGTTTGTGCATAATAATAATTTCAGAATGTTCATAACACATTACTGAAAAAAAAATTGTGCAACAAATTACCCGGCAACTAAATTTTTTTTATCACGAAAATGATTTGTTAATTTTTCTGAATACGTATGATTTTTTTCAGAATTTTATCTAATACTTGAAAATTACGATTTTAAACAAATTTTAACACAAAGGAAAGAAATAACATTTTGGGATCATTATTATGGACGAACAGAATCTTATCAGCATTTTCCATATACTTGATTATTTCAGATTTTTATCCGATCGAGAAGTGTTTGTAATTCTCTTTTATTCCTGTAAAACTTAGGCGGCGTCAGTCATTGCGCTAGTACTACCTTAAGATCTCGTTAACGCGCGAACTCTCCAAACACGGAACTTTAATTATTTGTACATCTCGTCGATAAGATCCTTGTACTTTGTTAGTATAACGTTTCTTCGTACTTTGAACGTAGGTCCCAACTCGCCGGTGGATATCGAAAAATCGTTCGGCAGGATCCGAAATTTCTGTACCTTCTGAGCGTTACTGATCGCGTGGGAGTTCGTTCTTTTGAGAGCAGCCTCGATCTCCTGATAAATCTAAGGGGGGAAAAAAACATGACAATTGTTATCGACTTTATCGTAGAAGTTGCTCCCACGAATACGTATACTAACAAGTGGATCCCGATTATTCAAGACTTCCGTCACCGTCTTCGATTTAGATCCGATAGATTCGGCCCACGCTATTGTCGCCGTGGTCAGCGTATCGGTGGGTGCTCCAGTGTCTGGAACCATATCCGTCTGAGAAAAAAAATTGCATTCATTAGACGGCTTATTAAGGACATGTGAAACGACTCAGTCGGTAACCAAAATCTGTAATGAATGCGATTCAGAGACGGTAGACTTGTCGGGAAAAAGCAAAGCATTAGCGGATTCGAAAAATTCATCTATCTCTCTCGCACTCATATGTCACGTGGTACATCTTTCACATGGCCTTAATTTTCACTAAACCAACATACAGTAGACGACCGCGTTTCTCCAAACCTCGGGAGCCAAGCCAATTAGGCACGACCGCGTAAGTTGGATACCCCACTACCTGTCCAAGTATCTGCCTATTGTCCCTTGTACGTCCCCTGTACGTAACTTTCCCTTTCCGAGCGACGTTACCCCATGTATTTTGAAGCAACAGTCACAGTTTGAAAAAAATTCTTCGTTTGAATATGAAATGCATTCTGTTGTTGTTGTTAAGGCATACCCGTAAAAATGTCGTTTTATAAATTACGCATTTTATATTTATTTGATTGGTTGCATTGCTAAAATCAACAATAGTATATTGTGCAACAAGGGTCGAAAGTTGGCGATTGCGACGAGTGTGAAGTTTGCGGCCCGAGTGAAGCGAGGGCTGTAATCACACGAGTCTCAATCGACAATTCGACCCTCGTTCCACATCATACTTTTTGTCACAAGTGCATGAATTGCGGCACTTCGAATGGCAGTCGCGCCAGACGAATACTGAAAAGTGAGCTTATGTCTCTAGCTTGGAAAACGTCGAAAGAAAACTCCCAAGGGACGAAAGTGAACGGAATGCGAACTGCGCATGCGCGACTCTGTCATTTCACCCCAGGTTCACGACTGGTATACAATAGGCCACTTTCGGCTCGCAAGACTGCCATGTAAAGTGCCGCGAATCATGCACGAGTGACAAAAATGTTATTTTCGTTATGATCAATTTGTTTGCGTGAAACTCGGTTGCCGCTTTCACACAAGAAATTAATATATGTCTCATAAAAAATGTCAATTTTCAGTCTTGTGGTTTTCGTCATGTTATGCCGCATTCATGAATCACCGAGTCAGGTGTCCAAAGTAATATAAACGGTATCCTCGATTTATTACCTGTGGCATGATACCAATTTACGTTATAAGGAAGTGAGATATCGGTTGCCTATCAAGTGTAGCATCGCCTACGATTATCTTGATCGTTTAAAACATTCAGCTTCTGGAAGTGAACGAAATATTTTAATGTTGTCTCGATTATAGTCAATGAATAATAAAGTTCATATTTTTATTTGGTATAAAAACTTTGCCATTATTTGAATCCATTGACCGCTAGTCACTTAATTGCACCTAACGTTAAAATCCGGCCGTGGATTTTTGTGAAAGCGATGAGAAAGATTACTTTTATCAAAGAATACAATGTTTTTGTATCTCGATTCTGACAATGAACATTACTTTTGACCACCAGTAGCGGCATGAAACGGTATGAAACTATATAAAAAATTTGGCCACAGCAATAATTGTTTCATGCAGGAATATTAATCTGGCAATAATTGACGGAAACACCAATCGTTGTGACATTTTATAATGCCAAGTCATTGCTTCCTTATAGACCAAGATTTTTCGTAAATACAATGATTCGAGATATTTTTTTAACACCATTTCTGTGTGCTGACAGTTTTGCAAATTGTTAACAATTGAGCTGGAGCTTTGCACTCGAAGTGAGTTACCTTGTTCAAATTTGAAAAAAGTGGTAAAAGAAAAAAAATTGACTTGTTTAAAAAAACGGTTTTGTTCATTATTAAGTATTAAGTTCACTATATTAAGCAAAAAAGGCTGTACATGAAATAATCGCAACCGATTACTATTTCACGAGCTTGTTAATTTTTCGAAGAATTTTCACGGTTTACAATTTTAACTCAGTTACGTTCAATATGATATTCAAAAGAAGTACAAACTTAATTTGCGCGCTGCTTGCGTATTAATTTTTTTCCTAGGAAAAATAAGCTTTTTATAAGAGGAAGAAAAATTTGATCAATAATAAAAATTGGCGAATTTTGAGACTGTCCGACGGGATAGCTTCTCCTTTATGGTAAATCGACGGAACACATCCAATGCTCGAAACCGAGAAAATGTAGAGTGTAATCTTTGTCTCACATAAAGCTTGCCGCCGTGTTCCCTCTTTGTCGTGTTCACCCAGAAAAATAATTATTCGACGGCCACCGTTTATGAAGATTAAGTAAAATATGTATTTGATTTAAGTTAATATTTATTTCATTTAAGTAACTATTTACTTAATTTAAGTAAATATTAATTTTAATCAAATAAATATTTTACTTAATCTTAATAAACGGCGGCCGTCAAATACATTTTTTTCTGGGTGTTTATAGCAGCGACGATTTCATTCGCAGACACCAAAAGAGAAGAAGTCGTTTGTTACCCCACTGACTAGATAATGGATCTTGAGAAGGGGCCGAATTGGACTTACGCGATCGTTATTTTTGGGATTATGCGCTTGGCAGAAATGAGTCGTGTACTGTATGCACTGTAAAAATAAATTGTAAATTTAATGTACTGAAACTTGAAATTTGCTGACATTACTCATATTAATTAAACATTAACGTACTTATCTTGTAAAATAAAAATACCAGATATTAAAATTACAAATCTTTTGCTGCAAAATTTACAAAAATGTTTATGAAAAACACAAATTTTATTGTAAAACTGCAACACACATGTGTTTAAAATTTCAGAAACGGTTTATGTAAAAAAACTTCCAATACTGTTCATTAATTTTCCAACAAAATTTTTTTACAGTGTGCGTTACTTTCTTACCTTGAGCGTGACGAGTATCGTCAGAAATTTCCTCGCTTCGCCGATGAGCATTGCGTTGCTGAGTGCCGGCAATTCGGCCAATAACGTTTGTTCAATCGGAACCGGCGCAATATTCTCGCCACCGGCTGTTATAATCAGTTCCTTTATTCGACCTTGATTCGAAACAAAACAAAAAAATTATCGTCTTCCACAAAATACTTGGTGCGCAATATTACACGCGCAATCCAATTCGTTGTTGCCGACCTGTTAGATAGACGAATCCGTCGGCATCCACTCTGCCTAAATCGCCGGAGTGCAACCACCCGTCCTCGTCCTTCGCCTCTTTAGTCTTCTCGGGGTCGTTCAGATAGCCCATAAAAACGTGACGACCTCCCATGCAAATTTCTCCCTCTCCAGACTCATCGGCGTTGTCGATTCTCGTTGCAAACCCACTCATAACCGGCCCCATAGAACCCAATCTTTATATCCAACGAAAACTCAAAATCAGGAAATTACCATTGATTTAAAAAATGATCGTTAAAAAAAAAACCTATCGGTTTATAATTTTTACTTGTAATTATGTCTAGTACTCAGGGTATGAGGTCCAGCGCACTCGGACATTCCGTAGCACTCCGTCAGAGGCATGTCGAGACTCGTGAAGTACCTCTGGATTTCGGCACTGAGAGGTGCAGCGGAGGTGAAGAAATTTCTACATCTGTCCAGACCCAGAGTAGCTTTAATCCTGTCGAATATGAAAAACTTCGCTACCAAGTAGCCCCAATGTTTGTAATCGGTTCCGTTCAATTTATTGATGTTGTACTGTAGTCCCTGTGACTTTGCCCACGTGGCTATCCACGTTTTCAATGATCCATTCGTCTTGGCCACGGCCATCATCTTCTCGTAAATTTTCTCGTAAACTCGAGGCACACAGAGTATTTGTGTGGGCCTCGTGGCGACGAGAGTATCTATCAGTGTACCTTTCAGCGCGTTTTTGTCAGCGAAGTACACAGTGGCGCCCACACCCATGGTTCCCAAAATATCGACGCTCTGCGACAGTACAAAAACGTCCCGCGCAATCGTTTCAATAATTCGGCAACATTTATAATTGGCCAGTTATCACTGGTTTAAGGTAGTCCTAGCGCAATGACTGACGCCGCCTAAGTTTGAGAGGAATAAAAGAGAATTACAAACACTTCTCGATCGGATAAAAATCTGAAAAAAATCAAGCACATGG
>JAPYZC010014303.1:0-10811 GCA_030522665.1 Ichneumoninae sp. A BG-2022a
CGAAACTTCATCACCGACATATATTTTCAAAAAATAAACTCCGATATCGACTCTCGGTCGACAGCGAAATCGAAACGGCGGAATGTAAGAAAAGTGTCTCTCACGCTGTCATACCGATTCATTAAATAGTAAAAACTAAGTCGATAAATGGTAGTTATGAGAGTGGCGAAAGCGTGTTCTTATTCGCAGCATAAATAGTGCATTTTAATCGATCACGCCTTGCACGCGAGCAGGAAAAGTGGTAGAGAGAAGACGGGAATTGAAACGAGCAGAAGTAGGAGTGGCGAGGAGCAATCTTTTTCGTGTCGTTAAGCGGTCGCAAGTGGGATAAATTAAGTCGAGATTTAATTTAATTAGTATAGGGTCGAGTGGGCACAGTGGCAGGCGGGCCGCCGTAGAACTCAGGGGTGATAGGTGAGGAGGGTGGTCAGGCGAGAGCATTCGCGCCCCTCGCGAATTTTTCGATCTCCGGCACTTGTGACGCGAGCAACGCTAATATTGGATCGCACCCACCCCTTAATCAAACGGAAATTACCCTCGGTGAGGTGTCACGGGGTGAAACTGGCGGGACCGAAGCGGACAAAGAAAAAGTTTGAATCGGAATGCGCGCTGAATCGAATCACGTTCATCCGGGACTGCGTTTAGCTATCGAGAAAGGGAGAATTGGAGGGAGAGGGAACAAAAAAAAAAAAAAAAAAGAAACGAGAGGCAACGCCATCGAGAAACTGCCTTCAATGTAAATGCCGATGGTATCAACGGTAGGAAAAGTCTGCGAGGAGTAAAATCAATTGCGCGAAATGACTGATCCAGCTGGAACACTGTTCTAGTGTCTCGTTTCTATATCGACAGCGTTCCCTTCCCCACCAACACCCGAAACTTTTGTTTACATTGCTAACTTTCCGGTTCAACGGCTCGTGGCGATGTCGAACGATGAGTGAAATTGACGTGGAAACTTTCACGTGTCGCTGTTGTACCCAAACCCCGCCGACTACAGTAACCTTCATCGTTGAATCACACACTTCGATTCGGCGATGTGACTGGGAAGGAATCAAGAGTGTATGATTTTTTTTAAGAGGTGCGGCTCTTAATTCTGCAGTTGTAAAGATGGTGTTGGAAAGAGCAGGGCAAAAGGGGCTGCTGTAAAACATTTATTGTCAAGACCTGGAGTCATTTTTACGACTGTCTGTAGTGGCCCATTTTATCGCGATCTTCGCTCGTGGTATTTTTGAATTAACGGACTGTACCCAGCGAGCGGGTGAAAAAAGCAAATTTGCACAACTCGCATGCTTCAAATTGGGTAAATAAAGGTGTAAGCGAAGAGGCCGTTTGTTGTTCGAGCGCAGGTTCGTTTTTCGTTAGGAGAAACTACGTGGAAACTCTAACGGATCGCTGTTATTCCCAAGCCCCGCCGACTACAGTAACCTTCTTCGTTGAATCACAAACTTTGATTCAGCGATTCGATCAGGACGGAATCACGAGTGTATGATTTTTTGTTTTCTTTTTATTTAATTTTATTTAAGAGGTGCGATTTTCAGCTCTGCAGTTGTTCAGTGCTATAAAAGTGTTTTTTCGCACTCGTATCGAAATGTATTATTTTGTAACACATACACGAAAAGTCCCGCTTTTCGTACCTGTAAAGCGTGGCGAAAGTGGCGCTTTCTAGAGGCGGATGCGACAAAAATACTCAGACTTTTGCATACACTTATCTCAGTGCAGATACTTTTGCACACACTTATCTCATTGTAGATACTTTTGCACACACTTATCTCAGTGCAGATACTTTTGCATACACTTATCTCATTGTAGATACTTTTGCATACACTTATCTCATTGTAGATACTTTTGCACACACTTATCTCAGTGCAGATACTTTTGCACACACTTATCTCATTGTAGATACTTTTGCACACACTTATCTCAGTGTAGATACTTTTGCACACACTTATCTCAGTGCAGATACTTTTGCATACACTTATTTCAGTGTAGATACTTTTGCACACACTTATCTCAGTGTAGATACTTTTGCGCACACTTATCTGAGTGTAGCTACTTTTTCCGTACTTATTTTGGTACAGATACTTTTTTTCACACTTGAGGTAAAGAACACAGTTTATGACACTTCTACGCAGTTCTTTCACTTTAAGGTCATGTGAATCGACTCAGTCGGTAACCAAGATCTGTAATGAATGCGATTGTAATGAATGACTGTAATGAATGCGGGATCGTAGACTTTTCGGGAAAAAGAAAAGCATTAGCGTCCAATTTAATACCGCGTCCGATGATGTTTCCATTTTATCCGAAACGTCAATCGGTTTTAAGTGGTATTGATTCGAAAAATGCATCTATCTCTCTCGCAATCATGTGTCACATGGTGCATTTTTTATATGGCCTTAAGCGTGAAAAATCATAGGGAAAAACAAGGAGGACCAAGAGTCGCAGTTTATGACCCCCCCGAACGTGCGCTATCCATTGGTTGCATATTAAATGGTGGGGGTAGCCGACTATGCTAGAGGTACCCCTGTCACAAACTGGGTCAGTGTCAGAAACAGGGTCATTACTCTACGTTCGCGCACACGTATCTTGGCGCTGTAGCTCCTTTCCCGCACGCCTTCGCCAAGCTTTACAGGCACGAAAAGCGGGCGTTTTCGTGCATTTGTTACAAAAAATAATTAATTTCACTCAGTGCGTAAAGTGCAGTTTTACGCACACTTTGCGCGCGTAAAACTCCTCTTTCGCACCTTGTGAAATAAAATTTCGTACGATACTCGTGCGAAAAACGTTGTCTTAACTCGTGTGATTGGAACACTCGCCTTCGGCTCGTGCTGCGAACTCACACTCGTCAGAAACGGTTTTGTCGCATGAGTATCGTAATGTACTATTATTTCACTCGGTGCGTAAAGTGCAGTTTTACGCACGCTTTGCGCGCGTAAAACTCCTCTTTCGCACCTTGTGAAATAAAATTTCGTACGATACTCGTGCGAAAAACGTTTTCTTAACTCGTGTGATTGCAACACTCGTCAAGGTTGGGAAGTAGGCAGCACTCGCCTCCCGTCACTCGACTTCGCCTCGTGCCGTTGTAGTTCTCGATTGTGGCCCACTTTAACCCGATATTCGCTAGCGGTATTTTTGAATTAACCGGCTCTAATCAACGGGAGGGTGAAAAAAGCAATTTTGCTCAATGCCCATGCTGCAAATTGTTTAGATAAACATATAAGCGATGAGGTCGTTTCTTGTTTGAGCGCAGGTTCATGTTTCGTTAGGAGAAACGACATGTTTATCGCCGCTGGGAAAACGACCGTGCGACTATCGTGACAAGGTCTTACGATGATCATGAGAAAAGGAAGGGGCGGAAGGGAGGAGGGTTGAATTGGCGAAAGGCATGCGTGTGTAGCTCGGCAAGCCGGAATTGCTTACCGAAATTGAGTGCGCGGTTATGGCGGATAACGTGGCGGCGTTGGGCCACGGGCGCCGGTGGACCATGTCTGGTGAACGCTATTTGAAAGTCAAATAGTCGTGGGAGAGAGAGCACGGGAGAATTCAAGACATTTCATACCGAGCTGATACCCACCCACCTATACGCGACGAGCGATATAGGCCGTCCAACTTCATCCCCGGTCTTTATCCGATTAAGCGCCAAGGCTTTTGCCGTGTGCCGAAAGCAAGGATCGTTCGCCTCTTTTTTCCCCCTGCTATCCTTTCCGGTCACACCGTTCACCGGCCCCTTCATCATTCCTCCCTTAATTAAAACTAAATAACTTTCCTCTCAATACCTACGGTAGAAAATAAACTTTTTGATATGGCTGGCCAGACTGTACCATTCGTGCCTGGTGCAATATTTTTTTTTTTTTAGTTTGCTGTAGTCCTGCTCGAAGGTTCGCTGTAGAAGGATCTGACTTCTCTCAAAGAGGTTGTAAATCGTAACCAATCCGATAGATGTTTCAGCTCTGCAAAATGGGGATTCGGATTGCTTTTTGGATTACATTATTATTCATCTTTTTTTTCGTTCATTTAGTTCACGCAACGAGTTTTTGAAAGCAATAAGCTTGTACAAATAATTGCGGAAAGTGCGGTGGAACGAAAATCGGAGTACCGACGTTCATTAAAGAGGAGAAACGCTTTGAGCTCATAATTGAAATCCGCAGAGTGCGGCTCTTTGACGATGCTTTCATTTTCTGCATAGTTTAGTCGTGTAAACGTTCGTTGCAATAAAAATGTGTGTTCCAGAAGGAACGTCATTGACAAAGTCGTTTCGTCGTTTGCTCGTATGAATAGCGAGATTAGAAATTATGCAATCCATCATCGAAGTTGCAAATCGAGAGCTCGGGAGTGTAACTTCTGGTTCGAACGTAGTTGATAATCGGTACCGTCAAGTTTCCTCGGTGCTAGGATTCATTCGTCAATGTACAGAACCCTCCTAGGAACGAATTGATAATTGATTATCCGGTCTGATATGGGTTTGTTAGATTGCTGAATTGTCGGCGCGTCGACTACCCGGAAATTACTGGATCGGCCAATTAGTGTCGCAGAAATGAGTTTATCGATTATAAGAATCTGTACGGCACAGTGTCTGAACCTCGATAAATTGCCGATGCATTGAAACCGTGGCAATTTCTCGTTTACAAGCCCCAAGTTTGTTCCTACAGAAGTCCCATTATGCTGGTCAGTACACTGAAAAAAAAAATATCAATGACTCAAGTAAAATTCACTTGCGAGCTGCCAACGAATAAAATTGTTATTTCAATTCTTAAAATTCCATACGGGATTGAAACGATAACATGTCACCTAGACAGTCTCATCGTCGTTGTTTCAGTACCATATGAAATTGTACGAATTGAATGTAGAATTGAAATAAAACGAGCTTGCCAAAGAATAAAATTGTTATTTCAATTCTTAAAATTCCATACGGGATTGAAACGATAACATGTCACCTTGACAATCTTATCGCCGTTGTACCATATGAAATTGTAACAATTGAAAGTAAGAATTGAAATTAAACGATTTTCAGTGGATGAGCGGTCACTTTCTTTCCCTCTGGATCGAACAAGGTTGGTTTAAACATTATACAAAAATGGATCCATAAACACTTTATTTCCACTATAGAAAACGGCATTCTTGGGAAAACGACACTACGAACATGCTTCAACTACAAAGCTGGGGTGATCATGAACTAATCCTGACGCATAGTACAGCATGGAGGTTAGATATTATGAAATCGATCATTGAATTGCGAATCGAGGCCTCGGGAGAGAATGTAATTTCTGGGTCGAATATAACCGATACCGTCAAGGTTCCTCGGTCATAGGATTGACTCGTCGAGATACAGAACTCTGCTAGGAACGAATTGATAACTGATTATGAGGTCTGGTATGGGTTTATTAGATTGCTGAATTGTCCGGGCGTCTACTAGGCGGAAATTACAGGATCGGCGAATTAATGTCGCAGAAATGAGTTTGTCGAATATAAGAATTTGTACAATACAGTATCTGAATATTACTAAAGTACGAATCGATTGAGACCGTGGCAATTTATCGTTTATAGGACCCGACTTGTTCATACAGAAGTGCCGTTATTCTGGTCGGAATGTACGGTAACTTTCCTTCTCTCTGGCACGAACAAGGATGGCTTTAAAAAAAGTGCGCGTGCACTGATAAAAAAATACGGTTGAATCAACAAAGATTCGGGCAGGGACGTTCAACTAAAGATTTTGTTGATACAGCTAAAAAATTAGTTAGTTCAACAATTTGTCGGGTGATTTCGCCAAAATATTTTTGGGTCATTCAAATATTTTGTTGGACCAACTAAATATTTATTTGAACGTCCCTGCCCGAATCTTAGTTGATTCAACTGTACTTTTTTCATTTAAGCACGGTTGAAGTGAAACTTCTTTACTATGTATGTTACGTTCTCATTCTTCGCCGATATTTATATTTTAGCCAACATGTGTACAGCCTCCGTCTTTTTATTATGTGAAATAAATGAATGCTTTGATAAACTTATGAAGGCCGAAATATCAAACATGCATTTTACTTTGAATTTGTTCCAAATGACGTGCCATATAGTATATTGTATACGGGCTTTATTTATTTTGAAATTGAATTATTCGCTTAAAAATTCAATCAGCAGCAGAAAATCGTCAGCAGTAAAATATAGATAAAAATCCCCAACGATAATCATGGGTACTTCGTGATAATTTTTCATCGAAAGAGCCGTATCGATGATTAAATTTGCTTGAATGAATTCAATTGTACTGTTTTATTCGGAGATATATGAATATACTTTCGACACTACAATGGACTGCACAAATATCGAATCGGGGAAGATGTAGTCGAAACTTGCGAGGTTTGCTTCGACATAATATCTATATTTGTAATTACAATTTTTAACGTATTCGAAGTTCGGCGATTCGATGACATCTAAGTACGTCAGTTTAAACGTAGTTGCTAAGCATACGTTGATATGGGCGAGTGTCGCCATATAAGGTAAGTGTGATATGGCCACGCGGGTGACGGCCACCCGTAATATCTTTTAACGTAACAAACGAATGGCGTTGCTGTTTGTACACATTTCAGTACACTAAGATCTTGATTTCGTTCACAGCGGCGGGACCGCATCACACTTAATAAAATCGAGGTTGCTCATGTCCCGCCCATACTAACTGTCGAGCATGACCCATAACTTCCCCTCCATGGGCCCCGCCGATCGATATTCGCCCCGTGGGGAAAACTGTTGAGGAAAGCGAGGGCCCAAAAATCGAGATCCTAGTGTATATGTAGATACAATATGACGGCACCGAAAATTATATGATTGTATGTGCAAGGGTCAGTATGATATGACACGTTGCCATATTACCTCGGAATTTTCGGGTGATATGGCCAGTCAACCGGTTTTCTTTCCAGTTTGGCATCTGAAATACTGTACGTAGGGTAAAAGTGGGGAATAGGGCCCGGTCCATATATCATTGATTTACGTATTAATCGAGGTGGGCCATATTCACCACTTTTCCCTTAATTATTAACATTAGGTAGGATAAAAGTGATGAATATGGCCCACCTCAATTAACATGTAAATCAATGATATATGGACAGGGCCATATTCCCCACTTTTACCCTAATTATTGTCTTTTTGTAGTTCATGTTATAAACTAAGTTTTTTTTAGCGTTAATCCAATGTTCATTGTTTAAAAAATCGTGGCCATATCACGCCGACTTACCCTAATTGAATGCAAACTGTCGTCTATATTGGACATAGATTGTCGTATGACGAGTTACGCGTAACACGTAACGCGTAATGCGTAATACGTTACCGAATTCTCAATAACGTGACGCACTCTGCTATGAAATCTATGTAACGCATAACGGGTAATTGGCAACGCGTTGTTGGTGGAAAAAATGTTGGATTAACCAAATTCGCGGTCACACACGTTCAAAGCTATTATTTGATTAGTACAACTAAACCATTCTTTTATTAAACGATTATTCGCTTTAGTCTATTCAAAATGTTTCGATTCAAACAAAAAATTTTATTGTACCAACTAAATAGCGCCCTTGAACGCGGGGGAACGTACCTTGATTCATCCAACAATTTTTTTTCTCAGTGTAGTAACGAGACAGCCTGAAAATGCAAAACGTCTCAAAAGAAGTTCCACTTTAATAATATAACTTACTCTACCGTGAAATCTGCATTATATGCCTTACGCGTTCCCAATAATTCAACTTACTATACTACGAAATCCGTAGTAACGCGTAGAGCGCAATCGGTAACGCGTAACGCGTACCAGGTAACGAGTAACGCGACTTACTCGGCTCTGAAAATGCAAAACGTCCTTAAAGAAGTTTCACTTCGATTATAAAAGAAATGATTAATAAACAATGCATTTCCACAATGGAAAGCGAAATTCTGTGGAAAACGCTCCTACGAACATGCTTCACGGTCAAAGCTGGGGTGACCCTCATCTATGCCTTACGTGACTCGGCGACCATAAGACAAATGTACCATAGCACAGCGCAACGCAGCTTAATGCTGAAATCCCAGCTGGGAACGTCTTCGCTGATGTTCAGACTGGAGACACGTAAACCCAAAGATCCAAGTACGATTACTTTTACTTCAACTGCAAACCGAAAGACGTTCTATATATATACCAGCTTGACATTTGGGCACGATAACAGTCTCGTATAAGATGAAAGCCTGAGGCGCGCCAGACCCTTACAGAGCTCACTGCGGTAAAGATATCCCATCGCGTGGTTGCCCGAGCGGTACTCCAGAAAACAATTTGCCTCTCGCGGCTCGTCAACTTCACGATCTTCCCCCCGAGCGGTCCTGGTCTATGGACAGGCCAGTGTGCCGGAACGTGCGTGAGTACCTTTCTTCCCGGGGGCAGTAGATAATGAGCATGTAAACCGTAGAAGCGATTCCACCGCCTCGAAAGTCTTCGGAAACCAAAACCGTCCGGAGTTTTGTGCCATTTTCACGATGGGCTCGCTGGAGATGACAGCTTTGCAGTTTTGGACAGTTCATTTGGCACGTTAAGTGGACATCCGGAAAATGTTGAACTTACCGAATGCTTCCTCAAGACGTGTCTTCATTCGCAAAGGTTCTGGTGTGAAAAAGAACCTTCCATTTTTTTTTTTTTTAATTTTTTTTTTAAGGACATTCTGCAGTGCCTCCGTCTACAAATTTGCTGAAGTGTGTAAGGAGGACGACGTCTTATCGAGGTGGCGGGAACGAGTATCTTGTAGAGGGTCTCATTAAAAAAATACCCTTTCTCGTCATCGTATCGTTTTGTGGCCTCCGGTCGTTGGTAATTTCTCGGTCTACTCGATAGGATAAAAGTGGTGAATATGGCCCACATCGATTAACACCTAAATCAATGATTTTTACCCTATCAATGATTTTTACCCTATCAATGATTTTTACCCTATCAATGACTTTTACCCTCGTGAGGAAAATCTCTACTGTAGGACCGCGCTTATCCGACCTCCGATTATCCGAGTCTCCGGGTTATCCGAAGTACCCAACTCATCCGAGCCCTCCGCGTTAATCGAGGTGTAGGCTCATATAGGGGAGAGCGGGCAAAATGAGGCAACGGGGCAAAACGTGGTTTTTGGGCAAAACTAAATTTTCCAATCATTTTTGGATCGTACAAGGTGGCAAGGTGGCAAGGTGGCAAGGTGGCGTACTGGGCAGAAAAGCCTGATGTATCCGATAGGGCCAATTCGGGCATCCAAAAATTATGGGAAAATGACGTTTTGCCCAAAACCCCGTTTTACTCCCTTGCCCCATTTTGACCCGCTCTACCCTAATACGGAAAACTCGAATAAAACGGATGAAGCGGCACGCCCACGCGCGAATCTGTAACTGCTACACTGTTGCATACGCCCTTTGACTTGTAAAAGTTTGTTGCGTCTTTATATTGCGAGCTGTAAATACATCAGTTCCGACTCTAGAGTCAATGGTAGAACATCGTTATGTCTCAAAAAAACGAAAGAAGTCATAAGTTAAGTAATAAAGTTAATGTTTATATGAAGTGGTGTGTTACTTTTTAAATATTTAATAGCTTTGCTTGCGTCCAGTAGATGGATGGGTGACCGCTTAGCCCCACACCGGCTTACACATCGAATTTTGAGCGACAGGCCAGTTTTTCTGAGTTCTTGGTGTTAAAACATCGAGGAATCAGAAAAATATAGGGCCGTCTGTACCGACACGGGTTTTCCGCAGTTTCCCCGTGTCCTCGGCAAATGCGGTACAGTGTAGGTGCGGGTAGGGAATGATAGGGTGGAAAGGGACGCTTTACGCAAAACCCCGAGAAGAGTATACGACGGAAAATATTTTTAAAAAAATGAAAAAAAGTTAATGTTTATATGAAGTGGTGTGTTATTTTTTAATATTTAATAGTAGTACTAGTGTGAATTGAGTATGTTATCCGTGTCATCCGAGTTTTCGCTTATCCGACGTACGGTCTCCCCACATTGTCTATCGCGGCTCGTCAACTTCACAATATCTCCCCCCAGTAGTGGTCCTGTCTATTGACGGTACATAATGAGCGTGTAAAGCGTACGAGCAGTCTGAAGTTTTGTGCCGGCGGGCACGATGGGGTCAATGGAGACAGCTGTGCAGTTTCGAACAGTCTCTACAGTGTCCGTTTGATCATATTTCATTTCCGAAAGGAATCTTGATAAAGCGCGAATCCATTGAGACCGTGGCAATTTATCGTTTATAGGTCCCGACTTCTTCATACAGAAGTGCCGTTATTCTGGTCGGTGTGTACGGTAACTTTCCTTCTCTCTGGCACGAACAAGGATGACTTAAAAAATGTTTGCGTGTAACATTTAAGCGCGGTTGTAGTGAAACTTTCTTACTATGTGCGTTCGTTCTCTTTCTTCGTGAATATGTATCTTTTACCCAATATGTTTATTTTCTCCGTCTTTTTATTATGTGAAATAAATGAACACTCCGATAAAACTATGATGGCTCAAATATGACACACGCATTTTACTTTTAATTTGTTCCAAATATTGTGAGGAATCTGCGTCAATTATCGAGACGTGCCACATAGTAGATTGTATACGGGCTTTATTTATTTTGAAATTGAATTATTCGGTTAAAAATTCAATCAGCTTTGCAGTTTCGAACAGTGTCCGTTTAATCGTATTTCATTTCCGAAAGAGTCACACATTAAGGTAGTACTAGCACAATGACTGACGCCGCCTAAGTTCGAGAAAAAAAGACAAAGATTACAAACACTTCTCGATGAGAAAAAAATCTGAAAAAATTCTAGCATATAAAAGGTGCTGAAAAGATTGTTTGTGCATAAT
>JAPYZC010014339.1:0-10974 GCA_030522665.1 Ichneumoninae sp. A BG-2022a
TATATATATATATATATATATATATATATATATATATGTATATATATATGTAATAATCTGTGGATCGAGGACTCGAAAAATAGGGAGGAAAAAAATACATTAATAAAGACAAACAAAGTAAGCGGAAAATTCTGAAAAAAATATATATTATTATATATATGCATATGTGTATGTATATATATAATAATCTATAGGTCGAAGGCTCGCGAAATCGGGAGAAACAAATTGATAAAATAAACAAACAAAGCAGAAAATTCCGAAAAATATATTATATATATATATATATATATGTATATGTATACATATATGTAATAATTTGTGGATCGAGGACTCGAAAAATAGAGAGGGAAAAAATACATTAATAAAAACAAACAAAGTAAGCGGAAAATTCTGAAAAAAATATATATTATTATTTATATATATGTCTACGTATATATATATATATAATAATCTATAGATCGAAGTTCTGAGACATCGAGAGAGAAAAAAAGCGTCCAAAGTTCGCATAACAACTGCGTTAAGGGAAATATCTGTAAATTAGAGATCGCAGGGAGAAGAAAAAAAAAAAATTTAAACAAAAATTGTTAACCGTTGAATATTTTCGCAGATTTTCGTCGAAAGTCTGCGCGTAGAAACAAAAAAAAATAAATAAAAAAAACTTTCTAGAAAAAAAAAAGTTTGTAAAAAAAAAAAAGAAAATATTGTAGAATAAAAAAAGCACTGTTTCTTTTGTGATACAAAACAGACGACGCGGAACACGAAACTGCATATCGTTATTCGAGAGTAAAGACACCAATATATATCGCCGCCGCAACTTGAAATCTGCTATTGCTGAGAAACTGAAAAAAAATAAAAAAAATATATAGTTATAATAGTTATTTATCCGTACAAGAACACCAGATAAAAAAAATAAAATAAAAAAAACACCGTCGACAAACTTTTTTTTTAGCACCGAGGAATTTGGTCGCAAATTTGCACCACTCTCTATATATCCGTATACGCAAACGTGATAAATTATACAACAAAAAATAAGTAAAGAAACAAAAAAATAATAAATTAAAAATAAAATAATATAATAACGACGAACAAAAAATAAATAAAAACAAAGCAGAAAATTCCGAAAAAAAAAAATATATATATATATATAACACACACACGCATACACGCGTAAACGCGTAAAGGAGCATTTTTTGGAGCGATCGGTAAAGATCCGCTTAGTTAATAATTCGCAAAGTGCGCTTAGAGGTATTGTTATTATTAATATAATTAAATCGATTAATTAAAAAAAAAGCTCAAGAGACGAATATACTAAAATAAAATAATTTAAAAATAATAAAATAATTTAAAAGAAAATGGCATCGAGAAGAAAAGTGCTGATCGGCTGCACGGGAAGCGTGGCGACGATAAAGCTTCCGCTCTTGTGCGACAAGCTCTGGCAACACAATCTCGAGGTGCGAGTAGAACCGTGAAAATACCAGTATTTTAATGCTTCGTAAAATTACCGCAAAAATACCGTATTTTTTTACCGATTATGACGTAATTTTTTGTTCTCAATACCGTGTATTCTGAAAATACGGTCACAGAAAATTCTCGTAACTTACCGTAAAAAGTGGTAAAAAATCATCTGTATAGATGCGAAATTAGAGGTCATAAAATTTTTGGTAAATTTACCGTCAGAACGTATGAAATCTACCTATTTAAAAATATTACACTACTATGGGTGTGCGAATAGCGTTTGAATTGAATTGAATTGAATATTGACATCGAATTCAAAAATTGAAATGAATTGAATTGAATATTGGTATCGAATTCGAAATTTGAAATGAATTGAATTGAATATTGGTATTCAATTCAAAATTTGAAATGAATTGAATTGAATTGAATATTGGTATTCAATTCAAAATTTCAATGACATTTAATTGAATATACGATTCAGTTTTATATTTTGATCGAATTGAATATTCAATTGAATATTCAGTTCAATTCAAATTGTGAATTGAGTATTAAAAAATTTGAATAATTCATCATGAATTGAATATGAATAATTCGTATTTGAACATTCAAAATATTCGAATATTTTGAGTAGCACAAAGTATCTGAATAATTCGAATAATTTTAATACTTCGATATAATCGAACAATTAAGAATATTCGAATGATTTTAATAGTCCAAAACACCATTAATATAATATTTTTAAATATTAAAAAAAAATGATAAACTTCACCTTTGCAGTTGAGAAATTATGAATAACGCATTCAATGAATATTCAACTCAATTTCATATTTTGATATAATTAAATATTCAATTGAATATTCAATTCAATTCAAATTTTGAATTGAATATTAAAAAATTTGAATAATTCATCATGAATTGAATATGGATAATTCGTATTTAAACATTCAAAATATCTGAATAATTTTAATACTTCGATATAATCGAACAATTAAGAATATTCGAATGATTTTAATAGTCCAAAAATGCCATTAATATAATATTTTTAAATATAAAGATAGAACAGAATACATATTTTGATTGAATTGAATATTTAAAAATTTGAATAATTCATCATGAATATGAATAATTCGTATTTGAACATTCAAAATATCTGAATAATTTGAATAATTTTAATACTTCGATATAATCGAACAATTAAGAATATTCGAATGATTTTAATAGTCCAAAAATGCCATTAATATAATATTTTTAAATATAAATTATGAACAACACATTTATTTTATTTTTGCAACATAAAATTTTTCAACATTACGCTCACATTTATCGTTCACTGTTTCCAGGTGCGAGTCGTCGTGACGGAGCACGCGAAGCATTTCCTGAAGGACGCCGAATTGCCGCCCGGCACGCAGATTCTCTCGGACACGGTGGAATGGGCGGCCTGGCAGGGCCGAGGCGACCCGGTCCTCCACGTGGACCTCGCCAAATGGGCCGATCTCTTCCTGATCGCGCCCCTCGACGCCAACACCCTCGGGAAATTGTCGAACGGCATTTGCGACAACATTCTGACCTGCGTTGCCAGGGCATGGGACTCGAGCAAACCGCTCCTATTCTGCCCCGCCATGAACACCAAGATGTGGGAACACCCCGTCACTGCCCCTCAGGTAACGACGTGGTCGTGTTTGAAAAAAAATTTGACTCATTTTGGGTCTAAATTATTTTTAAAAAAATTTTTGGCTCATTTTGGATCTAAATTATTATTTTTTTTAATTGCTTGGCTCATTTTGGGTCTAAATTATTTTTTAATAAATAGTTTGGCTCATTTTGGGTCTAAACTATTTTTTTTAAAATTGTTTGGCTCATTTTGGGTCTAAATTAATTTAGTGCCCCTCAGGTACCGACGTGGTCGTGATTGAAAAAAAATTTGACTGATTTTGGGTCTAAATTATATTTTTTTTAAATTGTTTGGCTCATTTTGGGTCTAGATTATTTTTTAAATTTATTTGATTCACTTTGGCTATACATTTTTTATTTTAAAAAATTTGTTGACTTATTGGGTCAATTTTTATTTTTATTTTCTGGCTCATTTTGGCTTTCAATTATAAACAAAAAAATTTTATTCACTTTGGGTATAAATTTTTGATGTTTTTTTACTCATTGTGGGTCTAGATTATTTTTTTGTTTTCTCGGGTCTACATTATTATTATTTTCTTGTACTCTTTGGGTTTTTATTGTTTCAAGAAGCGGCGAGCCCTCTGTATTTGTTAAATGCATATTTTTAAAAATTAATTTTCTTATCATTATTATTTTTTATTCATTTGGGATAGCGATTTCATTCGGAAGGATCAATTTTTAACGTTAAACGTTAACGCAAAAATTTGTGAAATTATTTTTGTATTGTCATTATTACTATTATTTTAATTAAAGGTCGACAGGCTGAAGTCCTGGGGCTACAAGGAGATAAGCTGCATAACGAAGACGCTGATGTGCGGCGACACGGGAATCGGCGCGATGGCCGAGGTCGACACGATCGTTCAGGCGACGCTCAGATCCCTCAATCCTTGGGATCCGTACTCACCTCCCGACTTGCGTTCTTAAATTACATAAAATAAATTTAAATTTAATGTTAAAAAAAAAAATTAACGAAAAAATGAAAAATTACCAAAAATTGCACATCGATGGCAAGGCGAAAAATTTGCGATACGATGTATTGTTGATGCGTTGTGGAAGTGGATAATAAAAGCGACGGTTGTTTGTAATCGCTCTCGTTTGATATTTTCTTTCCGCGGGCTTCAGCTCTGCCCCTCGAAATTTTCATTTATTATTGCGGGGTGGAAAAAACAACCCGGACGATATTCAAACTGCGCTCCTAAAGTAGAAATTGACATTATCGACATTATCGACTTTACCGAACGATAATTTAGTTCAATTTTTTATAATGGTTATTATCTTTAACTAACTGCAATGATTCGAGAAAAATAAATGTTGAAACCAATGCAAATCCAATTTTTGCTTTCTCAAAAAAAAAAAATTGGGATTTTAATACAGCGTACTCTGAATATGTCTGAAAATTTATCTGAAAGTCTCGCAAAATTGATCAGAAATTTCTCTGAAAAGCCCTCTGAATTTCTCAAGGTTTCGCTCTTTTTTCAGAAAAATTTATAGATTTTTTAGTGCTTCTAAAGTGGTAGAAATATTTAGCGAATAAGAAGCTCAGAGAAAAATTTCGGTAATCTCTGAAAATCGCTGAAACAGTCCGGTTGCATTTTTTTTTACGCAGATTTTCAGAGAAATATCTTCACCAGGACAACTTCATTATAAGGAAGGAATTATTATTTAGAAGGGAGTCTCGCGGCGCGCTGACTTCTCATAAGTTCGACAACAATAAGAGAAAATTTTAAGTACTTCTTGATGGTGTAAAAATCTGAAAAAAATCATGTACACTAAAGGTACTGAGAAAATTAATTTCGCACAATAATAATTGCAAAATGTTATTAACAAATTCATCAAAAAATTAATTAGTTAACAAATTACTCGGCAACAAACTTTTTTTTTTATGAAAATGATTCGTTTATTTTTCTGAATCCGTATGAATTTTCAGATTTTTAAGTAATCCTTGATTTTTGTTCAATATCAAATTTTGTTCAAATCGCCGCCATTTTGTAAAAAAAATAAAAAATAAAAAAAGCCTCCATAGGACTATAGCGGCTTTCCTACAGATTAATAATCTTTTTGAAATTTTTGTTTGAGATCAAAATTGAGCCCGGAAAAGTCGACACCGATTAGGACTCTTTTTTTTTACAACATTTTTGATAATTAATAACAATTTTAAAAAAACTAAAAAATCACCGCAACAAAAATCATTTTGTATTCTTCATCGCTGCTTTAATTTATTTTAAAAAACCCAGACCGATTAGGATATCCTAACGGTCACACTGAGATGATCCCTTAACCAATTAATTTTTTGACGAATTTGTTAATGACATTTGGCAATTATTATTATGCAAAATTAATCTTCTCACTACCTTTAGTACACATGATTTTTTTCAGATTTTTACACCATCGAGAAGTACTTGCAATTTTCGCTTATCGTTGTCGAACTTATGCGAAGTCAGCGCGCAGCGAGACTCCCTCCTTAAATAAAAAAATTCAAGAATTGGGGTGATATCGATTTTTATTCGTTACACTAATATCATTCGTGAGATGATACGTACAAAAAAGATTTATATCAATTTTTTTTTATCGATCGATAGATCGCGTCTTAAAAAAGAAGTCTCTTCCGTTTTGCTCGCAATAGCAAAGAAATAAAAATAAAACAGCGTCTAATATTTCGATCGGCGATTTTTTTTTTTTTACACACCGTCGATCGATGCTCTCGCCCACGAAGTTCACGTCGAACACAACAAGCTCAACAACAACACACTACACTTACAAGACGAAAAAAAAAAAGTAAAAAAAATGCGTTTTGGAATTTCGTGATTTTTTCTTTGCCGCGTCACCGCAGGCTCAATTTATCTATTATTAAAAACTACGTGACTCTGTATAAACAATATTCATTCTTTATAAATATATATTTATGTTTATGTGTATAAGTATACTATGAAAGAGCAATTTTTTTCTAAAAAAAAAAAAATGGCCCTTTTCTTCGAGTCGGCTTTTTCATTTTTTTTTTTTTTAATACACAGCGTCGTTAAGTCGATAATTAATTATATTCGCTAGTTACAATTCATGATTAAATCGTACGTAAAAATATCACAGTTTATAAAACTGATGCACTCGCGGTTTCTCGTCCCTTCGCAAGTGCCCTATTTAAAAAAAAAAAAGATTCTAAACGGTACACAGTATTATGCGAAATTTTCCCTTCTTTTCGTACTTTGGAAATTTTTGTGTATATATATATATATATATATTTTTTTTTAATGAATTTTTTTTTTCATATCCGTTGTAAATTAAATATTAAATTAAATGCGATAAAAAGACACGCACTCGTATCTTAAATGTTTTTGTGGTATCTGCGTCTGTGTGTGTGTATACATATATATATATATATGTATGTTTATATATATATATAAAAAACAAACAATTATCGTTATGTATAAAAAATAGGAGGACGCAATAGCATACTCGACTTCGAAGACTATTTCGTCGAATAATCGTAAAAAATTGTTTTCATTATATATTAAGGCGACGCGACACTCGCCCGAAAACCCGGCTCAGTCGGTAACGAAAACTGTAATACATGTTTTTTTTTTTCAAGGGTGTTGTATTATTTCTACGGAAACCGAATTATTTGGGTTTAGTGGACAATGTCGGAGCGAAAAATAAAATAAAGTAAAGTCTGTCACAGCTTTCGTTATTGACTGAGTGTTTTTTACATCGCCTCGAGGATACTTGAGCGAGCTTTCGAGTCACACTGGTACAGCAATTTTACCCGTTGCGGATTTCAGTTTTTTAAAAGACTCAGTTTTTGAAAATGAACAGTTTTTTAAAAGACTCAGTTTTTGAAAATGAACAGTTTTTTAAAAGACTCAGTTTTTGAAAATGAACAGTTTTTTAAAAGACTCAGTTTTTGAAAACGAACAGTTTTTGAAAATGAACAGTTTTTGAAAGTGAACAGATTTTGAAAATGAACAGATTTTGAAAATTAACAGATTTTGAAAATGAACAGTTTTTGAAAATGAACAGTTTTTGAAAGTGAACAGATTTTGAAAATGAACAGATTTCGAAAATGAACAGATTTCGAAAATGAACAGATTTTGAAAATGCACATTTTTTGAAAATGCACAGTTTTGAAAATGCACAGTTTTTTTTTTATTCACAGTTTTTTTAAATGAACAGTTTTTGAAAATGCACCGTTTTTGAAAATGCACAGTTTTTTTTTATTCACAGTTTTTTAAAATGAACAGTTTTTGAAAATGCATCGATTTTGAAAACGCACAGTTTTTGAAAATGCATCGTTTTCGGAAATGAATCGTTTTTGAAAATGCATCGTTTTTGAAAAAGCATATTTTTTAAAAATGAACAGTTTTTTTTTAAATAAACAGTTTTTGAAAAAAAAAACAGTCCAAAAAACAGTTTATTAAAAACTGTATTACGGTACTGGTCGAATTTGAGAACTCGCTGAATTATCCCCGACTCCTCGGGTTTGGTAATTCGCGCGACGAGTCTTTCGAGGAATCGTCGTCGAAGAAACGTGGGCAATGATTGTTTTCACTATTTGGCAGTATTTCGTTTGGAGATTCGAGTTGCAATGTTTCGACAAGCGAGTTTGTCTTTTTCTTGTCCCTTATTAAAAATAAAAAAAAAAAACACAAAAAAAAAAATGAAAAAACCAAACTGGCCTCGGAAAATATTGCGAAACATGATTGGCTGACTTTCTAAGGGTAACAAAAAATCATCGACAATATTTTCGTCGCCATTTTGGTCCTTTTTTTGGTAAGATCTGTGTCCTCTGTTATTCTTCGATAATCCAAAAAACAACGAATTTTCGCTCCATAAAAAAAATCCGCCATTTTCTTTCCAACCGCGCGAATATTCGTAATTTTTTTTTTTCATTCCGTTTCCCATTTTCGATGGACCAAAAAATTACGAACGTTCCGTCGAAAACAAAATGGCGTACTTTTTCATGCCAGATCGATAAAATCGACTCAAACATCCGCCATTTTGTTTTCAACGGCACGATGGACCGTTTTTCTTTTTTCGAAGAAATTAAAAATATTATGTACACGTGTTATTCAACTCTTGCCGATGGACTTCCGGTACGGACGCGCAAACCGCGACAAGAAATTATTTTCGATCCGAGTCGAGGAAAGAACAAAAAAAAAAAAAAAACATTAAAAAAAGAAGAAAAAAAAAATCAAAGATCAACCTTCTGCGTTTCCTGAATACGTAGAATTAATTTACATTTTTTATTGTTAATTTTTTTTTTTCGGTTTTTTTTTATGTCTACGTTATCCTTAGGGCAGTTGCCAGAAGCGCGAGAGTCGCCACCACGACGGCGCTCGAGGTCGCCGACCTCGGTGTCGTCGCGCCGCTCAGAACCACCCGCGATCTTCGCGGCAGATCGACGTCGTTCGACTCCATTTCCGGCGGGCATCCCATCCAAAATGGCGCCGACGGCTTCGGCATGTTGTGGGCCACGCGCATGCGCAGATCGTCGAATTCCCAGTAACCTTTGTCCTTGAAGAAGTACGTTTTGCCTGCAAAAAAAAAACACAAAAAAAATCAGAATTTTTTTTTTTATCACGTAAGCATTGAAGATTCAAAATAATTTTTTTTTTTAATTGAAATAACGCGATTGACGGCGAATGAGTTGATTTTTTTAATAAAATCGGTTTGTATATTATTATTTTTTTTTTTGTTCAGTTAATTCCTTTTGTAGCATATTAATTTTTTATTCTTTTTTTTTTCTACTCACCGTCCTTCCACTGAAATACCGCGTCGATGTCGTACGGAACACCGTAGAACATGCTCATGTCCCTTGGATAGTCGAGTTCCACGTAGTTCTCGGATTCGTCGAACCTATTGTGATAACATTGTTTTTTTTTATTATGGTAATTTAATATTTGAAAAAAAAATGCGGAAATAAAGCAAATTATATTTTTTTAATACAAGTTAACTAAAGTTAACTAAAATTGAATGAAATTGAATGAGATTGAATGAAATTGAATGAAATTAAATGAAATTGAATGAAATTGAATGAAATTGAATGAAATTGAATGAAATTGAATGAAATTGAATGAAATTGAATGAAATTGAATGAAATTGAATGAAATTATCGAATAAAATCGAATAAAATCGAATAAAATCGAACAAAATCGAATAAAACCGAATAAAATCGAATAAAATCGAATAAATTCGAAAAAATGGAATAAACTCGAAAAAATTGAATAAACCCGAAAAAATTGAATACATCAGAAAAAAATTGAATAAACTCGAAAAAATGGAATAAATGCGAAAAAATTGAGTACATTCGAAAAAATCTAATGAACACAAAAAAATGCAATACAATCGAAAAAATTGAACAAAATCGAACGTACCTCCAGTACCTGGTACCGCTGAAGAAGTACGTCCGGCTGTTGTGTCCCCAAACCATGGCGCCGTCGATTTTCTGAAGGTCCGATGGCAGTCCCAGTCTGCTTATTGGTCTCGGATAGCCGGGGACGAGATTGTTCGCGTCGAACACGTAGTAAAATTTCCCGATGAAGAAAACAATTTTCTTGTCGAGCCTCTCGTAAACGGCGTCAACGTGATCGATGCCCTCGGGAAGATTGAACAGCCGAGTTATTTCGGCCGGATAACCCTCGTACAGTCCGTTGTCGCCTATCCTCCACAAATACTAAAAAAAACACCATAAAATTCATATCGAATTCCACGCCCTTCGACATTTTTTTTTGTACAAATTCAACCTCGTCACTTTGACATCCGTTAAAAAAAAATCGCGTTTTGTGCACAATTTTGTTAAACAAAAAAAAAGTATTTATATTAGTTTATTTAAATAAAAATAAATATAAATACATTAATAATTATAACAATAATTGTAAATAATTATTGTGATCATAATAATAATTATTAATAATTATAAATAATAATAATAATAATAATTATTATTATTATTATTAATATATAATAATTAATTTTGATAAAAATAAATAAAATAAATATAAAAAATTTTAAAAAATAGAAAACTCACGCTTCCTTTGAAAATGAATATTTCTCGGCGTATTATGCTGATGGCGTCGTAGCTGGTGTCGCATTTGTCCGGAACGTTGTTCCTCGGCACCGGTGTATAACGATGCCTCGTCCTGTGAACGGGCGATATAGTCGTGCTCGTTGTTGTCGTCGTGGTTGTCGTCGTGTGAGGCCTGTGAGGTTTCCGCGGTCTTGGCGTTCGATAGTCGGGCCTCTGGGTCCTGTAGTCGGGCTTTATGGGGTAACGATCCTGCGGACGTCCGTACCTATCGTCGGGATAGTGATTCGGTCGGGTTCGCCGGCGGCTTGTGCTTCTCGTCGCTATTGTTCTCGGCGTTGTCGTTGTCGTCGTCGACGGCCGTTCCGGTGGTGCTTGACCTCCCGGCAAATTGGCCCAGAGTCTCTCCTCCACCGCACCTTAAATACAAATTTATAAACCGTTAAACAAATTAATAACCATTTCATTTGTTATCATCATAATTTCAATGACGATTGACATGGCGATTTCAATGGTGATTTTTATGACAATTTTTATGACAATTTTTATGACAATTTTTATGACCATTTTTATGACCATTTTTATGATCATTTTTATGATCATTTTTATGATCATTTTTATGATCATTTTTATGACCATTTTTATTTCAATGGCAATTTCAATGGCAATTTCAATGGCAATTTCAATGGCAATTTCAATGGCAATTTCAATGGCAATTTCAATGGCAATTTCAATGGCTATTTCAATGGCTATTTCAATGGCTATTTCAATGGCTATTTCAATGGCTATTTCAATGGCTATTTCAATGGCTATTTCAATGGTTATTTCAATGG
>JAPYZC010014340.1:0-10164 GCA_030522665.1 Ichneumoninae sp. A BG-2022a
TTTATTTATTTTATTTATTTTATTTATTTTATTTATTTTATTTATTTTATTTATTTTATTTATTTTATTTATTTTATTTATTTTATTTATTTTATTTGTCCCTCGGATAGATTGTGCCACGGTGTATCCAGCACCGTAGTAGCTGCGGCGCACGTGCGGAGGATCGCGGCGAGCCCTTCAGATCTGCCCGGAACACGCGGAGCTCGAGAGATTTTCCCTCTTTACTCTGCGAGCTCGTGACGTCACCGCAGGGACAAGGCCGAGAGCCGAGAATGACAATTATCCTCGGTAACAAGGTCGCGTAATCTTCGTCACGCGGTCGAATTTCCGAGAAATTTAAGAGCCTCGCCGAGCGGCGAGCACAACCCTCGAGCCATCGCCGGAAGGAAGAGGAAACTTTCTCGACAATTGATTTTTTTGTATATTTTTTTTTTCATCACGAAAAAGTCTTCCGTGCCTCGTGCCGGAGCTAAATTATTTAAATATTCTAAACAGCGTAAAATCTCGTATCTGGCTTCGATCCTCATGAAAATTGCACTGAACGAAGCGACGTGACTGGTTTACTAATGGACCAAATTTCAACTCACTGTCTCAAGCCGTTGCCGAGTTATTGCCGTTTTAAGTAAGGTGTCGCGAAGAGGGTGAGACAACTTTCTCGACAATTGATTTTTTTTTCTTTTTTTTTCAGCACCAAAAAAGGTTCCCCGTGCCTCGTGCCGTGTAGGTAATTGGTCACGGTATAGTTTGATCGGGAGGCCGGGAATCCCGTGGTGAATCCTCGCCAATTCCGCGCTGAAAGCGGGTCGAACTGTTATGTAACTCACGTAGGGGAGTTGCGTGGAAAATTCCCCGAGGACGGTGGACAGGGAAATTACCGGGCCAGGATGGACGTGTAGGGAGCCTCGAACGATAGCAATCGGATTCGGCGGATTATATCGCGAGGTCAAAATTTGTTTCCACGGCTGGCACCGAATTTTCATTTATATCATTTATTTCATTTATATCATTTATTTCATTTATTTCATTTATTTCATTTATTTCATTTATTTCATTTATTTCATTTATTTCATTTATTTCATTTATTTCATTTATTTCATTTATTTAAAATGTTGTAATCTTTTCTATAATTTTTTTTAGCATTTTTTAAAATAATTTTTTGTTCAAGACCTTTTTAAAGAGAATTTTATAATTTTCCGATTACGTTGAACAGACATTACCGGCCCAGAGTGGATGTATAAGGAGTGTCGAATGATCGAGAAATAGCGATCGGAGGAAACGGTACAGCTGTGCGACATTTTATCGCGAGGGCTGAACGAACCTACGTCGAGGAATCTCATCCCTTCGTTTATCGATTCGACTGTACCGACAGGCTTTTACATTTTCTCTTTTCGCAAATCCGTGTTACCTCCCACGTTGGGTGGCGGGTACTTAAAGTACAGATATAGAAGGGAGAGTCGGGCCATGAGAGAACTAGATTTCCGAATACCGAGAACCCCCTTTGCTGCATCCGCACTGAAGGGGGTGGCAATCGATTCGTCCGACTATGTCACAAGACTAAAATTCGTTTCCCCGGACTGCACCGAATTTTAGAATTTATGTTTTTGTTTATTTATTTATTTATTTATTTATTTAATGGGAATAACTATTTTAGAAAAAAATAGAATATAATCCATTTATTTTGCCTTGAGATAATATAATATAATTTGGTTCAAATGCGGTTCAATCTACAATTATCAGTCCGGGGAAATTATTGGATGCGCACAGCACATCATAACTTATCGCTTTTTAGAATTCTTGTTTCAGCATTGAAAAAAAAAAAAATTAATTCCCCGAGCGCGTTGGACAGAAAAATGACCGGACCAGAACGGATATATAGGGAGGCTTTGAACGATCGACAAAGAGGCGACCGGACGATGCAGAACGGCTAGCAAATTTTTATCGGAAGGGCCGAACGAATCCACGTCGAGGAATCTCAGCCCTCCGTTTATCGATTCGACTGTGGCAGCAGCTTTTATATATATATATATATATTTTTTGCAAACCCGTGTTACCTCCCACGTTGAGTAACGGGTACTTAAAGTACGGATAAGGGGGGGGGGCGAGTCGAGCGGCGCGAAAACTAGATTTTCGAATACCGAGGCCTACCTTTGGTGCATTCGCACTCAAGGGGGTGGAAATCGATTCGGTTATATCGCGTGGCTAAAATTCGTTTCCACGGACGGATAAAATTTTAGGACACGCTTCTATAGCGCTTTGCACTCGGTGGCAGAAATCGGCTATGATTCAGCTTGGAATTAGGCCCGCAGTTCCGGGTACCTCGTAAATCTTTTAGACAAACATACCAATTTATTGTAAAAGGCTTTTCGCTTAAACTATTTTCTCGTCCCTCCGTCGGTTCCGCCAGCCGGATGAGTCAATAAGTTTCACCCGAAGTGAATCAACCCGCAAGATCGATGGTACACTTTAAAAAAAATTTTGGCATTATTTTAGGTATTGGAAAGCTTCTTTACATAAACCGTTTCTGAAATTTCGAACACAAGTGCGTTCCATTTTTATATTAATGTTCTATTAATTAAATTAATTTAGGCTAATTTTAAGCTCGAGTACATTAAATTTACAGTTCATTTTTACAGTCTAAACATAAAATATAGATGTATATACTGAACATTATTTTACTCCTAGAGTAACAGTTCAACAAACACACATACTTCCGGTCGGGAACTAAAAATTGCATTTCTCGACGTTACAGACTATTTATTAATTTATTAATTTTTTAATTTATTTACTTAACGGGGACACAGCAAAAAAATTATTTGTCGGTCACTGTTTACTTGGTTCACGTAAAATATTTATTTGATTTAAATAAATAGTTACCTAAATGAAATAAATATTTATTTAAATCAAATAAACATTTTACTCAAACCAAATAAACAGTGGCCGTCAAATAAACTATTTCTCTGCATGCAAGTCCCTTGATACAAATGAAAGACTTATAGTTTTTCAATAACAATTTTTCAAAATATATTCTCGATAACAGGTGATAAACATTTTCTGACTACTTTTCGTAAATCTATTTTGACTGACATTAAAATCTCGAAATTTTTTTTTCTAAATCATAGTTTCTTCGATGAGAAAGAAAAAAAAGGAATTTCAGTGTCGGGTCGATATACCGTCTCCGAGAATTTCTCGCCGCGACGAGAATTGCCTCGAGTCAACAGAGTGTTTTCTCGAGCGCTGACCCAATTGATTCTAATCGGTTCGAGACAACAATGTGTTTATCGATGAGCGGTATAACGCGAGAAATTGGCATCGGCCGAGGCGATAAGAGGCTCCCGCAAAGACCGGCGCATGACGAGACGACCCGATCGAACAAATTTGTAATTGACTCCCTCGCGCAATCGCCCTCGGATCAGGCTTGCGTCAGTCAATCAGCGGTTTGCACAACGCGGAGCCCTCGTTCTCGAAAGAGTAATCAAGATCGTGGGCGACGATATCGAATCGCGCTTCAAACTCGGTCGCGCGCTCTTCTCTTTCCTCAATGAAAAAAAAATTGTATAAAAAAGGAGAAAAAAACTTGCTCCAATTTTTATTATTAATATCCGTGACGCTTCGGGCATTTTATTTCTTCCTTTTTTTTACAAAGTTTTATTAGCTCGAGATTGAAATGTAATACAAAAAGCAAAAAGTTTTTAGGAGTCAAATTGAGATTCGTCATCAGTGGGGAAAAATACATAAGAGATTGCCTCAAAAGAACAATTTAGAAAAATTTCAGTTAGCGATTTTCCACGATAAATTTTGAGGAAAATCTCGATCGTTTCAATTTTATGAAATGTAAAAATGTTTTTATGTAACAAAAAAATGTTTTTATGTAACAAAAAAATGTTTTTATATAACAAAAAAATGTTTTTATGTAACAAAAAAATGTTTTTATGTAACAAAAAAATGTTTTTATGTAACAAAAAAATGTTTTTATGTAACAAAAAAATGTTAAAATGTTTTTATGTAACGAAAAAAAGGCACAAAGTAATTTCCACGTGGCTTCCACATTTATTATAATTTTGAGCACAGCTCTCTCTGTGAGGAAACTTAAATATTTAAACGAACTTTCTCGTGGAGAAAGAAGCGCTGAAAAAAAGTTTTTTTACAATGTACACGGAGAAAAAAAATTGTTACTATCGGGATAAGAAAACCAACTTGTAACCATAGCGAAATTTTTCGCTTGGAGCGATTTCCTACCGTAACAAAACGGCCTTTCTTAATTTTCAAGTTTTACGCACAAAAGGTGCAAACTAAAATTGTCAATGAGACGAGAAATAAAAGGACAGGTTCCTGCATTCAAATAAGTGACAAACTCGGTTGTCACTTGTTTGTTATTGACACAAAATTATTTTTACGAAATTTGAAATTCCGATTTTACGAAATTATTTTTTTACTGTGTACATAGTAATGTTTTTGCTGCGGGAACGAGGTAATTGTCATGTCAATGAGTTTCGCTTCATTTTGTTAGAGTTAAACTATTTTTCTCCGAGTATAATTTAATATACTCGGTATATTAAACAGTATAATAATAATAATAAAATAATAATAATATTATAATATATATATTATAATATTATAATAATATTATAAAATAATAATAATATTATACAGTATAATAATAATAATAAAAATAGTAAAAAGTTAGAAGGGAGGCGGACAATTTTGCTGCGGCAATCCAATCAGTGTTTGAATCGGCCTCGACCCCTGCATCTTCTATCCGTTTTCTGGTTCCGCTCTCTGGTTCCCCAGCTATCGATCCCTGCACTGTATATTTCCGGTTTACCATTGACCTTGCCGGGCGACTCACTTCGGTGAAACTTATCGACTCATCTGGTCGGCCGAACCGACGGAGGGACGAGAAAAGGGTGTATGCGAAAAGCCCCCCCCCCCCCTAGAGCAAACGTGATAGTGTTGAAAATTCCAGGTATAATGGGCCATGTATATCTAAAAGATTTACGAGCTGCACGGAACTGCAGGCCTAATTCTACGGTGAATCATAACCGATTTTTACCACCGAGTGTAAAGCGCTTCAGATGCGTGCCCTAAAATTCTGCCCGTCCGAGGAAACGAATTTTAGCCTGGCGATACAGTTCGTGGAATCGATTGTTAGCCCCGTGAGTGCGGATGCACCAAAAGGGGCTCCGCGATTTTTTAAAAATCTTTTTGCTTTCTCATAGAGGAATCTACGTTTTCGGAAAAACAAGAAAAAAATTGAAATTTTAATGTCGGAGTACTCAAGTGTGATTCATACATGTGTTCTCAACCGCAAAAGCTCTTAATTCGCTTAACGCGCTTAATTCGATAAAAATTTCAGTGACTGTAAAAAGAATCAGCCATATTAATTATGTCAAGACCTTTGATTTTGCATAATAATAATGCCAAGAAGTTATTAAATTAGTCAAATAATCAAATATTTTTGATTATTTATTCTTGATTTTTTCTAGAATTCATATGAATTTTAACAGAATTTTCTTACGTTTCCAGATTTTTTTTTCGAAAATTTGCAAAACCGATTTAGAGCCACGGATTTTGGATATGCCAACTGTTTTATAGTTATTTTTTTAATATTACGACAAAGATGCAAAGTGCACCCAGAAAAATAATTTATTTGACGGCCGCTGTTAACATCGTTTAAGTAAAATATCTATTTGATTTAAATAAATTTTTATTTCGTTTAAGCAACGATTTACTTAATTGAAATAAATGTTTATTTAAATCAGATAAATATTTTACTTAAACCAAATAAACGGTGACCTTCAAACAAATTATTTTTCTGGGTGTGATTTGCACATGGTTTTTCTATGCTTACAATTAACAGGAAGGAACAATTTCAAAAAGTTTAAAATTCAATGTTTCAAGTCTCTTTTTTCTGATTCCAGGCTATCTGCGCGACGTGACCGGAAGTTACTCGGTCTGCTTTCTGTGCATGGGTACGTGCATGGTCCTCGGAGGACTTCCGCTTCTGCTGGTGTCGAGCGATATCGTCCAGAAATCGTCAAGCACGCTCCAGGTGAGCGTCACCGAAGAGGCCGCTAAGGAAGCACCTCCCGCGAACACCAAGGAATAAACGGGAGCGATTAATTCGTATGTTCGCCGTATTTATTTTTCGACGAGTGGCAAAGAGAAAAGAAGAAAAAAATTAAAAAATTTGTCTCGTTTTCTGTGTGGCGCCGAGTGCGCAGCTGCCGCCTGTTGCCCGGTCGTTCCGCGGCTGTCCGTGCGATTCTTTCGGAGTGCCGAACGCGGAAGTCGACGAAGTAAGAGGGTTCTGAAAAAAAAAAAAAAAAAAAAAAAAAAAAAAAAAAAAAAAAAAAAACCCGTGAAATTTTGCGAATGGAAGACGGATAACTCGAGTGGAAGACGAAGGAAGAATGAGAATGAAAGGGTAATTTCATGCGAGTTTGTAACAATGTTTCGCCGAAAGTAACGAACGAAAGTGTGCCGGCGAGAGCGGGCGAGTTTAATCCGCCGATAATGTAATTAACGACATAATAACGCCTTCTCTGCTGAGATTAGGAGACGAGGTGCTGAAATAATGAAGGGGAGAACAAAAAAAAGTGGGCGACTGTGACGCTCGCCCTTATTGACGTAATAAAAGAATTATTAATGAGCTCCGTCCATTTATCTTTCATTTTACGTACCAACAACAAACTTTAATTAGATGCGCTTAAGAAAAATAACAGTCTGAAGACGTTACGGGGTCATTAGAATCATCGTTTATTTACAAGTTATTTCCAAAGTGAAACTATCATGCATGTTCTCGATCGTATAAGCAGCTAGTTGGTCGTTGGGGCTCGCTTTGCGCCCTCACCATTGACTATGGAATTTAGAATCCGGAAATTTGTATTTCCGGAGATTTGACGGAAATACGTCACTTCCGGTGCATAAAAAAACATTTTTCGACCGGAAGTGACGTTATACTGAAAATACGTCACTTTCGGTTCGAAAACCAAATTTTTTTACCGGAAATGATGTCATGTCGAAAATACGCCACTTTCGGTTCGAAAACTTAATTTTTTGACCGGAAGTGACGTTATACTGAAAATACGTCACTTTCGGTTCGAAAACCTAATTTTTTTACCGGAAATGATGTCATGTCGAAAATACGTCACTTTCGGTTCGAAAACTTAATTTTTTGACCGGAAATGATCTCATGTCGAAAATACGTTACTTCCAGTTTGAAAATCTCATTTCTCTAACGGAAGTGACTTTACACCAGAAATACATAATTCCGGTCGTAAAATGAGATTTCTGGGCCGGATGTGAAATCATACCGGAAATACGTCACTATCGGCTGGAAAATCTCATTTTTTCAACCGGAAGTAACGTATTTCCAATATGACGTCATCGCCGGTCTAAAAATTTGATTTCGAAACCGGAAGTAATGTTTGGGTCTTCTAGAAGGACCCTGGATTCTAAAAAATTGGTACAAACAAACAAACCTTCTAAAACGATCTATAAGATAAATAACAAAAGTTGATCGCTGTCAAACCCGTCGGGCATTTGGCGTTCGAGGTGTCAAAGAATTAGTTCATACCATCGAGTAAGTTGATCCGTCGACAATCGCTACAACTCTCATAAACCTAGTGCTTGCAGATTCGGAGTTCGCCACAACGGAGAATCCAGCCGAGCAGCAGAAGAAGAAGAAGAACAAAAACAAGAACAAGCAGCAACCCAAGAAAGAGTCTTCGAGTTCAAAGTCCCGTGAAAAGAAGCGACTTCCGGTTTGGCAACACGAATGGACTTTGCCGAAGCTGCTGGCCAGCAATGGAGACTTGGGAGTCCACCAGATAGTCCAAGGTCCATTTTCGACCCCGAGGCTGATCCGAGCCTCGCCGTGGATAATTGACTGCTCGCCGCCCGAGGATGCCGATCGGCGACTCGAAACTGGCATTCGTCGTGGAATTCCGGATCCCTGGAACGAGTATCTGGCATTGAGGGGTTTCTGCAGCGAGAGCGATCGCAGAACTGTGAAGAGACACCTCAGACTCGGTTGCGACAGCGTGCGGTTGACCGAGGCCGTCTGGACCGACCTGGGGCTCTCGTTGGCGCAGGGAATTCCCGACCCTTGGAAGGAGTCGCCGTACGAGACCGGAAATTTAATCAAGAAGAGGAAATCGAGGATAAAGCTCAGGGGGGCTTCCGGAGATCGAGAGATTCACAAAAAGCCATC
This sequence comes from Ichneumoninae sp. A BG-2022a, assembly GCA_030522665.1. Classification (NCBI taxonomy): domain Eukaryota; kingdom Metazoa; phylum Arthropoda; class Insecta; order Hymenoptera; family Ichneumonidae; species Ichneumoninae sp. A BG-2022a. The sequence goes on from JAPYZC010014340.1 coordinate 8,213, forward strand.
AACCGAGCACGAGGACGAATCCTCAGGCAAGAGGGAAAAGAAGATGAGCGCTCGATTCGGAGAAACGGCGATTTCGGTCGGAGGAGGAAACGCAAATATCGAAGCCGAGTCAAAGAAAATCCGGGCTTCCGGTAACAATCAAGTGGTCTTCGACGTGGCCGATCAAACTCCCGAGGACGAGGAGAATCTCTCGAGGAAACGCCGAAGGGATTTCCTCGAGTGCCATCGAAGGGTGACGAAAGTGCTTCAACTTCCCCAGCCGAACGGGTTGAGCTGCGAGGTCGGCGTCGCTCGCCGGAAGTCCGAGGCGTCCAAGGAAAATCCACTGGAGGAGAGAAACGATGGAGTTTGTCGTGCTAGATCGAGAATCAGCGAGACGCGCGGGGACGAGAGGAAGTCCGGTTCGTGCAGGATCTGCCAACCGGAAGTGACGCCGACGAGGTGCTCGAGGGCTGCGAGGTTGCGGCAGGAGAACTTCTGGAGATGCACGAGGCACCAGCCGGGAGCTTCTTATCGCCTCGAGGCTTCGCGGTTGTGCGGGAGGAGGGAAGTTTTGGAGAATGAGGAATTATTCGACGAAGCCAGCCTCAACCTCAAAGCTCGGACGATTCGCTGTGTCGAGGATGAAAAATCTGTGGCCGGTTTTATGAAGCGGTTGCTGAGAGGCCGGAAAGAAAAGAGCGAAGTCAGAAACGTCGAAGCTTCCTGGAACGCGAACGACCTGGAGAGAAACGGAGATATGAATTTTGTCTGCTGTCGCTGCAGCTGCCCGTACCTCGTAACAGCGCCGCCACGCGGCAGCGAGCGGTACTTCTGGGAAAGCGGCGCTGGAACTGGACGGTGCAAAAAATGCGTTTGCTGCCAGTGTTTCGATAGTCGCGGGCGAAGGGCGAGTGGTCGAAGGTGTGCGAACTGCCCGAGGCATTGTCGAGGCGTGAAGAATCAATCGGGTGCAAAGAAGCGGAAGAAAGATGCTTGCGAGAAGAAACTGCGAGTGTGCGAGGAGGCGCAGGTCGAGAAGACTCGCGTCGAGGCCTCCGGAAGGAACAACGAAGTTTCTACCGACGGGGCCTTCGAGGCGAAGCCCTCGGACGACAGACTCGAAAGATCCGAGACCCGAAAACCTGAAAAAGTTGACCTGTATGAGATGCAAGCGTTTTTCAGATCGAGCAGCGACAGCGGCGCATGCGCGGACGTCTCGGACTCCTCGAAGCGAATGAACGCGAGCGCGAGAGTCGCGTCCGTGACTTCCTCGACGTTTATAAGGTTGATAAAAAAGCCGGGCCAGCCGAGGGTCGTGAGGAATATGGAGGGGGTCGGCGATTCTAGGGACGAGACGGAAACGCTCGTGGCTCCCCGGCGCGGGGGACGCCGAGGCAAGCGGCGCTTCGCTCGCGTCGGTCGATCGACCAATGGCGAGGCTTGTCGCTGCCTCGACACGGGCGGAAACTCCGAGTTCAGGAGATGCGAGGAATCGGTTTTGGAAGCGAAACACGTGACGTACGGAAGCGCGGAGGAGTCTCTGGGAGTCGAGGGCGCATTTAGTTTACCACACGAGACTTCCGGTACTCGAGGGAATGTCGATAGTCTCGAAAAGTCGGACGCGGAAGTTGCTAAGAGAATTGACGGAGAGCGACATCTGGCGGAGAGTTTCTTGAGGGCCGAGAGGGCTTCCTCGGAAGATCTCTCGAAGATTGCTCGTCGGGCAGAGACTCGTTTCTTCGGCGACGTGCGGCGTCGACGGAGGAACAAGTTTGCCAAGCGGAACGACCCAGAGTCGGGGAGCGATAAGAAAAACAAAGATGGCGGCGCGTCTCGGGAACGAACGTCGAGCACCGAGTTGCCGGTAAGGTAACAGTGACAATGCTCGGACACGTCCCAGTCGTCGGACACTCCTGGGCATTTGATTTATTCCCAATTTAACCCCTTCAGTGTCAGAGAAACGTATTTCT
>JAPYZC010014364.1:0-10106 GCA_030522665.1 Ichneumoninae sp. A BG-2022a
GCAACTGGCGTTACTACCTATTGATCTATTCGGACAAGACGACTAGCATAATCACGATCGAACATCACTTAGGTAAGTTCGTTTGATCGTATAATTATTTTCGCATGATTTATGCAGGGAGAAGACGGCATCATGGCAACACGGGGTGGACAGTTACGCAGCCCATCACGCCCTTGCGGGTCACACGGGAGCCTCCGGCGGCGGAATGGGGCCCCACACCGGTCACGCTCACCCGCATGCCGGTCACCCTCATACCGGTCATCCCCATTCGTCTCTCGCCGCAGCGGCGCCCTTCTACGCGCAGAACGTCGCGATGATGTCCTCTTGGCGAGCCTACGACGGTGCCGGCTTTCAGAGGGCTTCGCCCTATGGTAAGTTCGATTGACAACTAAAAACGATAATCAGCGCTAAGGCGATCGGCAGATGCGGCAAAAGTTATGAATAACAATACGTCGGTTCGATTTAACGTGGACCCCCAGCAGTGCCAAAACGGTGGTCCCTATTGGCAACTTTTAGCCTGTTAAACATGGTCACCATAGGCAACTTTGACCCTGCGTAACATCGTCACTACAAGCAACGTTTAGCCCGAAAAACATAGCCAGAAAAACATAGTAGGCAATGGTTAGTCTGCGAAACTTCGCTACTATGGGCAACTTTTCACCTGTAAATATAAATGGCCATTATAAGCAACTTTTAGCCTGTGAAGCATGGTCGCTATAGGCAACTTTTAACCTGCGCAACGTGGTCACTATAGGCAACTTTAGTCTGCAAAACATGGTCATTACAGGCAAATTTTTGCCTGCAAAACATGGCCGCTATAAGCAACTTTTAGCCTATGCAACGTGGTCACTATAGGCAACTTTAGTCTGCAAAACATGGTCATTACAGGCAAATTTTTGCCTGCGAAACATGGCCGCTATAAGCAACTTTTAGCCTATGCAACGTGGTCACTATAGGCAACTTTAGTCTGCAAAACATGTTCATTACAGGCAAATTTTTGCCTGCGATGCATGGCGGCTATTGGAAACTTTTAACCTGCGCAACGTGGTCACTATAGGCAACTTTAGTCTGCAAAACATAATCATTGCAAGCAAATTTTTGTCTGCGAAGCATGGCCGCTATAGGCAACTTTTAACCTGCGCAACGTGGTCACTATAGGCAACTTTAGTCTGCAAAACATGGTCATTACAGACAAATTTTTGCCTGCGAAGTATGGTCGCTATAGGTAACTTTTAGCTTGCGACACATGGCAATTATAGAAAAATTTTAACTCACGTAACATGGCAATCATAGAAAAATGTTAGCCTACGTAACATGACCACTATAAGCAACTTTTAGACTGCGTAACATAGCCACTGCAGGCCGGTAGGCCGAATGCGATAAGATAGGCAGGGCGTCCGCAACAACCCGTTGCCGATTCTCCGACTCGCAGATTAGTTTATATTCCGCACCGTCGCGACCGACAACTCGGGGCCTTCCGACGCTGTTCGATGCTTCAACGATTCCAAAAGCTCTGCGCCCGGTTCGATGAAGTTTGAACTCTCGACCGACAGACCCGCGTTCTATTTCGATCCTAAAACAGCGCAGAGTGCTCTGTCTTGAGATCATCGACGAGCACTGCCGACGAGGCCAATGCACCACACGTCTAGACGGCAAACGTGTTCCTCCCGACGATCAGAACTCTCGTTTGCGCCTTGTGCAGCTCGAGGGAAAAGTGCACTTTCGAGAAATCCTTCCGTTCGTTCGATGGAAACCCCCATGCGGAATCTTCCGTTTCAGGACGGTGTTGCGCAACGAGAAATTATGGACATACCCGCGGAATGCTGGACGTGGGCGGAGAAGGAAGAGATACGCGGAAACGAGTATGAAAAAAAAGTGGGTACTGATAACCGGAATCAATCCGCGCTTTCGCATTTCACAAGCGGAAATGCAGTGTAACGTGCAAAATTCACTAAGATAAATTCTCTGTAAGCGGAAAAATACGCACCGCGGATATCCACAAGATGTCACGAAAATTTCGCCATAATTATGTAGCGCGAGGATCCTTGGGAGAATGCAAATACGACGCATTGACATTGGCGATTTTTTCTAACTCTGCGATACGCGCAGTGAAAAATGCTCAATTTCGGAGCGTTACATCCACCCCAACGAAAACTGGTTAAGGCCTCGTCAGGCGCCAATGTAACGCTCTAAAATGTCTAAAATGTCTAAAATGTAACGCTCTAAAATGTCTAAAATGTCTAAAATGTAACGCTCTAAAATGTCTAAAATGTAACGCTCTAAAATGTCTAAAATGTAACGCTCTAAAATGTCTAAAATGTAACGCTCTCAGGTAATGATGATGCCTGGTCAAGGCCGCGTTGATTCCCATGTAACGCTCGAAAATTCTACACTTTCCATTACTTCAAAGCGTTACATCAGGTAATGGTGCTGCCTCGTCAGGGCCACGTCAGATCCCATGTAAGGCTTGAAAATTATACACTTTCCATGACTTCGGAGCGTTACATCAGGCTCTGACCAGGCCTGGTCAGGGCCGCAACGTAACGCTCTAAAATGTCCACTCAGGTGGATATTTTAGAGCGTTACGTTGGGGACAATTGACTCAGGCCAATTGTCACTAATTTTTCCATTCCCATCTTCTTTTCCATCAATTTTGTAGAATAATGTTTAACTCTTCGTTTCACACGCCCCTTCAAGTTTCATACATCGGTACCCTTCCGGCTGGAAACTCCCCTCGAGTCATCATCGAAATGCGTGCACTTCAGAGCCTCCGAAAGAGAGCGAAAAAACTAAGTCGCAGAGGAAGACTTTCCCGAACAGTTTCTCACGAGTTTTTTTTTCTCCTCCCATCTTCGCGTCCCATACGCGACGGGCGCTTACAACTTGTTGCCTCGCGCCCTCTGACCCGGGCTTTTAGAGTGCGCCTCCATTACCACGGAGGCGTCTGCGATCCTCCTATCTGCATTCCGTCTCTCGGTCTTCGGCCAGACACTCGCGCACCCTCGCTTTTCCCGACGAGAGCGAGGGTTACCTGCGATACGTCTGCGCGTCGGACGGAACTCCAAGACACCGAGCCGGAGAGAGTGCGGTCGATGATCGAACAAGCAAATATGCTCCGTCGGAGAGCGTAGGGGAGAGCGGGGCGAAATGGCACAGCGGGGCAAAACGGGATAATGAGACAAAACGCATTTTTCCATTAACTTTAGGATGCCGACGATGTTGGTCCGTGGGGCAAAACAGATTGGAAAAACTGGACGTACACTGAGAAAAAAAATTGGTTGGATTAACCAAAAGACGCGGTGACATACGTTCAAAGCTGTTCTTCGTTTCGTGCAAATAAAGCATTGTTATGCCACCTTTGAACGTATGTCACCGCGCATTTGCTTAATCCAACAATTTTTTTTCCTCAGTGTATCGTGAAAAAATGGACCATCCAAAAATTATTATAAGATTGAGTTTCGCCCTCACACTGAGAAAAGCTTACATAGTAAATAGTTCCCAGGGGGGACGTCTATATTTTACAGTTACGACAATGACCAAAAATTATAGTTGTAACTATAATCATAGTTAAATCAATTGAATATATACTATCGCGAACTACCTATATAGACGTCCCCTCTGGGAACTATTCGTTATAGTAGGAAATACCATCCTTTTTTCTCAGTGCACTGTCCCGTTTTGCCCCGCTGTGCCATTTTGCCCCGGTCTCCTCTATACGGAGCGAGAGTGGCGCTCGCTGCGAGAGAAGAGAAGCGCGATAGCGAAGAGCGCGGGTTTCTCGTCTTCGAGGGAGGCGGGGGAGGGGGAGGGGGATGCAAAGGGACGAGTATCGAAGAGAGGCAAGTGCACCATGATGGCTATGGCTCTGGCTCTCGGTGCTCTTGCGGGCAACGGGAAAAGAGAAATTTCTTTTTTTTTCTTTTAAGTTTCGAGCAGCCGCGGAGATGCGGAGCAATCCCGAACGGCGTTTAGCGCGCTGGCCATGTGCGCCGCGGATAAGTGATAGCGGGCCGCTTTGAAGAGCGCGAGCCGGCGGCTGGATCTTCCCTTTCCTCGAGTGCTCTCAGGCTCTGTGTTCTCGAGGAACGCATGTGTCTCGATACTGTACGCTGCCTGGCTGCGGCTCCGGCTGTTCGTATATATGTGCAATACGTATATGTATATGTATGTAGATCGTGGATAGGCAATGGGAGCAGAAGCCACGGCGAAGGCGCTTTGAGACTTGCGGTTGCGTTAGTCACTTATAGGAGTAACTTTAATATCTCTCCATATCCATGTATAATACTGATATATATACTAGCGGGTTATTGTGGCTCGCGCGCTCGCACCCATTTCTGGACGTAAACCCTTATTATTCTAAATCCTTCAAAAGACGGGTTCAATACTTTGATGGGTGACCGCGGTCACCCATCCAAGTACTGCCCCCTCGATTCTTGACACGGCAGCGACGGCGACAGCGGCGAAATATTTTTATACATGGTGGCCGTTCCTTCCCCGCAGAAAAATTCCCTGACTTTTCCCTGACTTTCCACTGACCAACTACAATTTTTTCCCTGACCAAACTTCTAACGACTTATAATCAACAAATTAATGATGCAGATGTAAATGCCTAATTATTATATTAACATTTAATACAATTTTTTTTTCAAAATGTGCCCAATTTTTTTTTAAGGCTCCCTTTTATGTACTTCTTATTTATTTATAGAAGGTTCAGCGGTAATTTACTTTTTCCCTGACCAATTTTGAAATTCCCTGATTTTTCCCGGTTTCCATGACCGCGGCCACCATGTTATATTATAGAGAGATATAGACATATTTTTAAAACAGACTTACGCCCTTATTATTCTAAGTCTTTCCCCCCCCCCCATTACTCCAAATCCCTTTGTGCTAAATGGACTTAAGCCTTTATTATTCTAAGGCCCTTTAAGGCTGGACTTAAGCCCTTATTATTCTAAGTCTCCCCCCCCCCCCCCGATTCTTGACATGGCGGCGGCGAAATCTTTTTTATATTATAGAGAGATATTTATATATAAGCAGAAGCTGTGGCAAAAGTGCTTTGAGACTTCCAGTTGTGTTGGTCACTTGTAAGAGTAACTATAATATCTGTCCATATACATGCTATACAAATATATATATATGTATTTATATATATACACGAGCAGAAGCTGCGGCAAAAGCACTTTGAGGCTTGCCGTCGCGTTAATCACTTACAGGAGTAGCTGTAACGAAGCTCATCTATCTAAATGCAGTAGAGTTCTGAAAAGGGATCTCGACGATTAGATTTCACGTCTTCTTTACGCTTGTGCGGAAAAGAGGAGAGAGGGGAGTGGAGATAAGGCTTTCGTGATGCGAACTGGGACGAGGGCCGGTCTTGATGATTCCAATCCGGAAGATCGAAATCTATTCAAATTTTACTGTTTTACGGTCGCGAGTCGCTGATTTTTTTTTCTTCTTTATCTAAATTCATTTTCGGTATCGAGGTACAAATCACTTGCCGTGTAAACGAAAATTAGCCTTCGTTCAGGTGACTTTGCATTTTTACCAGTAGAACATAAACATTTCGTTGCTTTAATAGTATTTTTATCGTTTTTTTTTCTTTCGCGACGATGAGGATACTTTTTTGGGCGCGAATTCGGACCACCCAAGAGAGAATCCTAATATCCCACCTGTACACTGAAATTTCGATACAATTCTTTAAAAAAAAAAAAAAAATCCCTTATAAAAATCCTCGACTTCAAAATATCAACCGGCTAATACTCGCTTTTAGCGCCATAAAATTATTTTCAAATAACCGTTATTAATAATTGAAAAAAAAAACTTAATTTGCCCGAAATTACGTATTGCACTCTGGTAATCTTCAGTTTTTAAATTTCAAAATTTCACACATTAAGATGTCAACCAGCTAATACCCGCTTTTAGCGCTATAAAATTATTGTCAAATAACCGTTATTAATAATTGAAAAAAAAAACTTAATTTGCCCGAAATTACGCACTACACTCTGGTAATCTTCAGTTTTTAAATTCCAAAATTTCACACCTTAAGATGTCAACCAGCTCATACTCGCTTTTAGCGCTATAAAATTATTTTCAAATAACCATCATTAATAATTGAAAAAAAAACTTAATTTTCCCGAAATTACGCACTGCACTCGGGTAATAATATCGTTCGCTACGGTCAGAAAGAGCAGACATTATTCTCAGGTACGCGGTAGACTATTTCGTTGTCGAACGCTAGTAGCGACGAAATTATTGATCCGCGGTCGTTGCCATTGGAACGAAGGAGTCCTGGCCAGGACATCCAGATGGCAGCGGCCGTTGGTCGGCGAGCCGCGGTCTCTAAGCTCCGTAGGAATATCCTTTCCGAAGCCAAGCCCCTTTAAATTTTTTTAATTAATAGAAGAAAAACCCAAGTACAAGTACGCGCTCCATTAGAAGAAATATACGAAATTACAACTAAATTGCCCTGTCGCCACATCGTCGACGTAACGAAATAAACTTTGAGTTTAAATGGTACACTGCGGAGTATAACGTATGGTAAATACCTGTATCGCATAATTAGAAAGGCGAGTAGACGAGTGTGCAGAGCGGGACGAATTATTGTATAATATCGACTTTTCGATCGCGACTATCTTGCGCTATCCGCACAAGCCGCACACATGCCAAATTAATGATTTTGCAATCCAACTTATATTCCCGATGTCATTAGACCAAGTACACTCGATGACTATCGCCGGTTCTATTAAACCTTTCCATTACCATTTTGACATTATTGACATCAATTTTTTTTTTCTTTCCCGCACGCAAATTGCTTCTTTAGCTTCTGGGCGTTTTATTTTTATTGATTTTTATCGTAACCCGGGAGCGACTGTTTGCCACGCAATCGATGGATCTGATCTGCGAACGCCCACTCCTTGCCATTTTATTTTTAGACGTGACATCGAAATTACTTAGACGAATGCCCCGTCACGCGTTTCCTACATTCTGCTCTCCGATACAATTGGATTGTCAAACGAGCAAAAAAATAAAAAATAAAAATGAAGTTTTGGTCGAACAAAATGTTGTAAGTCGATGAAGCCCCGTTCATGTTAAGGGGGGAGTCTCGCTGCGCGCTGACTTCGCATAAGTTCGACAACAATAAGAGAAAATTGCAAGTACTTCTTGATGGTGTAAAAATCTTAAAAAATCATGTTTACTGAAGGTACTGAGAAGATTAATTTTGCATAATAATAATTGCAAAATGTTATTAACAAATTCATCAAAAAATTAATTGGTTAACAAATTACCCGGCAGCAAAGGCAGCAAAACTTTTTTTTTAATGAAAATGATTCATTTATTTTTTTGAATACGTATGCATTTTTTCAGATTTTTAAGTAATCGTTGATTTTTAATTTTTTTATAGAATAAAAATCAACGATTACTTAAAAATCTGAAAAAATTCATCAAGAAATACTTGCAATGTTCTTTTACTGTTGTCGAACTTATGCGAAATCAGCGCGCGGCGAGACTCCCTCCTTAAAGGGGCCAGGGAGGTTTGGCCGAAAACTCGGTCACTCTATATTGTGTATAACAAGACTAAAACAAAACGTAAACAGTCTTCCTTATGGTGAACTTCTATGTCAACATTATTCTATACAACTACCGGAATAATATAGCCGTCCAAGAAAAACTCTACCAGAATCAAAATAAAACTCAACCAGACTTGATATAAAACTCTACTGGAATACAAGGTTACCGTCCAGCCTTATACCTATTCAGGAGTTTTTTTCTGGTAGAGATTTTCTTGGATTTTCTTGGACGCCTATATTCCGGTGTAGCAGTTATGTCGTAGAGTTGTTGGCGACTGGTTCGCTCTGGCAGCGTTTTCTTCATATACTGGTATAGATTAAGGTAGAGTTCTAATACGGTAGAGATTTTTGCTGGTAGAGTCGTTATCCGGTAGAGTTGTAAATGGTTGTGATGTAAAAGTGCCAAAAAAAAAATTACTAATTAAAAAAATTGCTTTTTTCAGATACGGCTATGGATTTTCAGTTCGCCGAGGGTCGGGAGTGCGTCAATTGCGGGGCAATTTCAACCCCTCTGTGGCGAAGGGACGGCACCGGACACTATCTGTGCAACGCGTGCGGTCTCTATCACAAAATGAACGGAATGAATCGACCTCTCATCAAGCCCTCGAAACGCCTCGTAAGTATTGCTAATTACATGGTCGGCTTTTGCCTTCCCTTTATTTTTTTTATTTTTTTTTATTAAGACATGAAACAAGCCTTGAAACATTGCGTTGCGATGTTAAATTCGAGCATTCGATTGCATGATTAAAAAATAAATAAAAAGTGGTCATTCGATCGGCATACGTAATTAGCAAACGGGACAGATCTCCGAATTCCAGACGGCGACGAGGCGGCTCGGCCTGTGCTGCACGAATTGCGGCACCAGGACGACAACCCTTTGGAGGCGCAACAACGAGGGCGAACCCGTTTGCAACGCTTGCGGGCTCTACTTCAAGCTCCACGGCGTCAACAGACCTCTCGCCATGCGAAAGGACGGCATACAGACGAGAAAGAGGAAGCCCAAGAAGACACCCGAACCGAACGCGAGATCGTCGTCCGGCGAACACGAGACGTCGGCGTCGACGACCTCGTCACCATCCAATGGTAAATATCAATCTCTCTACTTATTCTTTCAACAATTTTTTTCATTTATTCGTCACGTTTCTTAAATCACTTTTACTGTAATACGAAATTTTGTATTAAAAAAATGCAATTTACGCCTTCTGAGAATAATTTTGGACGTCACCGCGTTTTTGGGACACAAAAAGTTCGGCAAGTTTTTGTGACCGATAATTTTTTAGACAATGATTTTAGTTATTTGTTGGTATATTCACGGGCTGGGCTCAATTACAGGCGCGATACGTTGACGTGTCGGCCAGTCGGACAATAGCAGGTTGAGAGAATACATCTAAAAAATAATTAAATGTATTCGCTGAACAATGTGAAAAAATAACAATAAAAAAAGTCTTATAAAATGGGTAAATAACAAAAATAACGAAAAAAAGTCTCGTCATGAAATTTGAGTACAAAATGAGCAAAAAGTAGGATAGCTCACGCGACAAAAATATACGAATTGGGTGAAATAACGTGAAATAATTATTTCTGCCGCTATAAATAATTATTTCTGAAGCTATAAATAATTATTTCTGCCGCTATAAATAATTATTTGTGCCGCTATAAATAATTATTTGTGCCGCTATAAATAATTATTTGTGCCGCTATAAATAATTATTTCTGCCGCTATAAATAATTATTTCTGCCGCTATAAATAATTATTTCTGCCGCTATAAGTAATTATTTCTACCGCCATAAATAATTATTTCTGCCGCCATAAATAATTATTTCCGCCGCTATAAACAACTGTTTATGCCGATTCAAAAAAAGAAAAAAAAAATTAGCTACGACATTTGGGACATTTTTTGTGTCCTAAATGGCTTTGCTTTCAAGATAATCGAACCATTTCCGCGAAAAATTAATTTTCCGATGAAAAGCAAAAAAAAAAAATTATCATTTTTTTTTGCAGAGTTGAAAAACAATCAGCATCAGCAGCAGCAGCAGCAGCATCACCACCACCAGATCGAGGCGTCGAAGACCTCGGTGTCCTCGGCGTCGACGGACCGGCCCGTTTACCTCGGCCATACCTCGCTTCTTGCGATCGAGAGCGTTCCGGCGGTGAAAACGGAGCCGCGAAGTTGCGACGGCCTCGTCGCGCAGCCCTACACCTCTTACTATCAGCATCCTCACCAGCTGGGCACCCCGACGAGCGAGCACCAGCAGCAGAGTTACTACGGCACCCAGGAAGCGCCTTATCACCATCAGCACCACGTAACCACCGCCGCGAAGTTACTCGCGTCCTCATAAACTTTTCCTCACACTTTTCCATCGATATTAATCGTGTAATTTTTTTTTTTTTTTTACACAGTGCCTCGAAAATAAAGAGAGGTGATCGTGAACCGAAAAATTCTAAGCGATCGAAAGGGAAAAAAAATATAATAATAGAGATTCGGATGAACGAAATTTTTTTAGAACCGAAGTGATCCATGTTCCTTGGATTATATGAAT
>JAPYZC010014404.1:0-11456 GCA_030522665.1 Ichneumoninae sp. A BG-2022a
TCAGCGCCGGAAAAAAAATCTAAAAAAATGCTTTAAAATATTTATTTAATCGCCCTCAGAGAAATTATTTTCTATCATATTATTAGCCACCGGTTATTAAATATTTCGTAATAATGCATTTGTATACACCTTTTATTTATAAATTTCTTTTCGATGGTAATGAATCCATCTCTCCGGACGAAAACTGGATTTACCGAAGGTATGCACATACACTTTCGGCGTCTGGGAAAAAAAAAAAAAAAAATGCTACGTGAAAGCGAAACTGACGAACGAGGGCTCGAAAGGTTAATGCTCCGGCTGTAAAGATGCTGAGGTTGGTCGAGCGAGATACGAGGTAGCCGAGCGGAGGCTAAAACGTTTTGCCTCTGGCTGCGGCTCACGCTGGTCTGCGCGGAGGCTAAGTGCAATCGATCGCTGACGCGAGATCAAGTTTACGGCCACCTTGTTACGTCCTTAATCCAGTTCACTGTCGTACCGCACGAGACTTTACGAGTTGGCTTGTATGACGTGCCCGGTTCGACATGCCGCCTGGACGTGATGCAGATTAAATGAGGTCGACATCAGTGTTTATCGAAGTATGACGTCACTGTGGTATAGAACTGTAACACAGGGAGAGCCAGCCGTATCTTAGGCGAGTAGATTTTCCTACTCGAAGCCAGAGTTTTTAAGTTATTCCCAATGGTCGTATTAAAAAAAAAAAAAAAAAAAAAAAAAAAAAAAATAAATAATTAGTAAGAACAATAAAAAAAATATATTAAATTTCATGTACGATCGTGATGAGAAATTAATGTTCAGTGTGTTAACAACATTGGGACACTTTATTTGTTATCATTTACTTTAAATTTACTGTGAAAGCGCTTTAATATCAATGATATACTTTAATTTATATGAGAAAGTATATTAATGTTTCATTGGAATTGTACATTAAATTTAATGTACCAGTTGTTGCATAAAAACTTTCAGCCCGATTCATTAAATTCTGCATGTGAACTGCACTAGGACAATCGTGCCTATTGCGCATCTGGTCTGTGCACAAAACAACATATCGTGCCCAGTTATTTTTCTTCCTCGCCAACATAAACCATTCCACATTTTGTGCATATAAATTTTCATATGTTCATCTTAAGGGCATGTGACATGGCAACAAATTCAGTTGGTACATATTGGTTTTCCTATTATCGTCGCGTCTTTTAATATTTCGGACAAAACGAAGTCAGGCTTTCGTAGGCTGTATATAGAGACATTAAAACTTAATTTCCTTTTTTGCCCAAAATATTAATAGTCTTGGAGAAAACAGGAAAGGTGAATCGTTACCGATCGAGTCAATATCACGAGTCCTTAAAATGTTGAAGCCAAATAGCAGGATAAAAACAAGCGTATTGAGCAGGCTCGGCGCGCCAAGAGTGAAGTTGAGTCGCTCACCGGTAGATGGCGACGTGCCGCGTCGGTTCTCGCAATTGAAACGCACGTCCATACTCGTTAACCGACTGATATAAAACTTTTTGAGAGCATTTGAGAAGCCACAGCCGCTAACAAAAAAAACCGTAGTCAAAGTTTTTTCACCGGAAACTTATTTTTCATGCAATACGAAATCGAACCGGATCGGCCCGAAGACGATGTCGACGATTATACTGTGCATTCGAAAAATTATGCAGCGAATGTCGACTAAAAATAGACGAAATTCCAGAAGGTTCAAGAATTCTTATTGACAAGGTTACACCGGCAGGAAATTTTTTGACGTTGATGTTTGTGAACGGTATCATCATTTGGCTGTGAGGAGAGGACGGTAGCGATACACACATGTGGCTCACGGCTCGGTGGGACAAAACTGGTTCCTCGCAGAGGGTGGTTAAACTCGATGAGATGCATGGAATTTGGCAAAACGTTATATCAACTTTTCCCCGTCTATAGTCGCGGGACATCGAGATTTCATGATTCCATGTCTCCGCTTTACCGAGGCGTAATTTGGAATATAAAAAAAAACTATCGACCTATAAAGTATGTCTATCGAATTTTGAATCGACAATATTTCCTCTCGCAAGTTGTTTCGATTTTCTGCTTCTGGAAAACTGCGACACAATACTGGACAGTCGGTCTTATCATCGAACAATAACTCCAATAATTCTTTTCGATGACTCCCTCAAACGTGCTCGCGCATTCCCGAATGACGAATCCAATGTGAAACTGAGTCGTCGCTAAACGGGGAAAACATTCTTCAAACATCCATATCGAATGTGAGTCATTGACGGCGTGACGACGAGGTCGAAAACGTTTTAGCGTACAGGAGCTTTGCGTCGCCGACGTAAGTTTGCATTAAAATACCGCCATCAATTATTGCAAACGAACGGTACGCAAAGCTGCACGTCCTTGGCACCATATGGAAACTTTACCTCCAGCATGTATTTAACACCTGTCGCGCAAAACTCTCATTATATCATATACAGCAGGCGGAGGATCCCGACGCATCTTTTTGCACGGAAAATGTCAACTCTCGTATACATTTTTCACTGTACGAAATCCAGCGAACGAAAATGTTTCGTGGATTCGAAAAATACTCTTAGTCACGGAGAGAAATAGATAGCGAGATTTTGGTAGTCTTTGGGTTGGAAATATTTTCATACTAGCTGTTCATATTTAAATAGTACTTTAATACACTTCTATTGAAATATTAATGTAATATTTAAATAGTACATAGTACCAGTTATGAATTACAGTAATAGTGTAAACGTAAACTAATGTAAAACTAATAATTTTCTTTTCTACGAGTTTTTTTTTAACATTATCTAATAGTAATGGTAAAAAAATTAAAGACCTGCGATAAAAAGATTGATAAAATCGTATAAAAAATTTGTTCCTAGTGCGCATATGCAGGTCTGTATTTTTTGACTGGGAACATGTCAACTTTCATTAACATTTTGCACTGTACGACTTTATTTTTAATTTATCGAATGCAAGTGTTTCTTGGATTCGAAAAATCCTCTTGGTCACACGAAGACAAGATATATGCGAGATTTTTGCAGTATTTGGAATCTAAATATTTTCCTACTACCTGTTCCTATTTAAATAGTACGTAGTACTTGTTACAAATTACAGTAATAGTGTAAAAAAATTAAACATTTCTTTTTCTACGTGTTTTTCAACACCATCTAATAGTAATGGTAAAAAATTAAAGGCTAGCAATAAAAATATTGGTAAAACCTTGTTAAAAGAATTCTTTCCCGGTACGCATATGCAGGCCCGTATTTTTTTGCTGGGAAAATGTCAACTTTCATTAACATTTTGCACTGTACGACTTCATTTTCAATTTATCGAATGCGATTGTTTCTTGGATTCGAAAAATCCTCTTGGTCACACGAAGACAAGATATATAGCGAGATTTTTGCAGTATTTGGATTCGAAATTTAAATAGTACGTAGTCTAAATCCAAATCTAAGTTTAGATTTAAATAGCACCTAGTAGTTGTTACGAATTATAGTAATAGTGCAAAAAAAATTAAACATTTCTTTTTCTACGAGTTTTTTAACACCATCTAATAGTAATGGTAAAAAATTAAAGGCTAGCGATAAAAATATTGGTAAAATCTTATTAAAAAAAATTTGTGCCCGTTGCGCATATGCAGGTACGCGTACGTACATCTCGCCTGCCGTCCGTTGTCTGTTCACGGTCAATGCTCGATGCTTATCGATCGCCGTGACGACGATCGATGACGTACCGTATTGACACACGGCCCGCGTTTCGGCATTGACAGATAATTACACGACACCGACGTCATATCTTTTGGGGAACCACGTCGATCGCGTTTCCGAGAAGAGGCAGAACGCTTTCGCCCGAGGCGAAAAGCGTTATGCTGCAACCGATTCCAGGCTTTACACGATACCGCGCCGTATCCTGCCGGGAGAAAAAGGGAATACCGGTCGCGACTCGGGTTCGTAGAACGGAGGAACCCTAGGAATTGTCCTGGCTCGCACAGCTGAATTCCATTCGCTTGAGTCTCTCGCATCTCCGGAATCCGGATACCTTGGAGACCTTCCGAGAATACCGATGTTTAACGCCCCACTTGAGCAATTTGTACTCCTCGACTCGGAGACGATGATGATGCTCGAGAAAATCGAGGATGACGGACAAGAGGATGTGTACTCGAGCCACGGCAAACAGCGGGCGAATCGTCCAATCGTAGACCGTGTACCGTGTAGTGTGCTCAATTTTTTTTTTTTTTTTTACATTGTTCAGTGCATAAAAGGCGAATAGACAAATAAATAACGATTTTTCGATAAAAGCAAACTTAAATTTAACAAAGAACATTTAAATAAAAATGAAAAAGAGTATATCAATAAAATTGAGATTATGTAAAAGCAGATAACATTTTTAAAAATTGTTGTAATCAAGAGACGCGGTAGCGTCTCGACGCCAAGTACTTAAGAAAAAAAAATTTAAGCTATGTCAAGACGCTGCCAAGTAGTTGGATTGAATTGGAGTTATACTCCAATATGCCGGATGTAAATATTGGCACTACGTTACCTCATAAATACATCATCGGATCGAAATGATGATAAGATTTTTACTATAGAATGCATGCCTATCGAAGCTTTCCGGTTTGCTTAATTCCGAACACATTCGTTCGGTGGATTCTTGTGTACGATTATCGCGATCAGTTTTACACGAAGACACGAGAAATTTTCTAAGTAAAAATAAGGAAAGAAACGTCGATTTATTCGACTACTGTGCTCGAGTCACGGCAAACAGCGGGCGAATCGTCCAATTATAGACCGTGTACCGTGTATGGTGCACGTTATTTTTTTTTTTACATTGTTAATGAATGAAAGGCTGATAGACAGTCAAAAACGATTTTGGAAAAAAGCAGCGAAAATTAGATTTAAAAAAAGTAAGAATATATAAATAAAAATGAAATTAATAAAAACATATTAAAAAATAAAAATATATAAATGAAAATGAGGATAATAAAAAATATATAAAAATAAGAATGTTATGAATAAAATCGAGATTATTAAAAAATAGACAAAAATAAAAAATCGGGTGAATCAGTTCTACGTGAAGATACGAGAAATTTCTAAGCAAAAATAAGAAGCGAAACGGCGATTTGTTCGACTGCAAGGCTCGGGTGCCTTGCTCTGATTCCGACCGGCATAATTTCTCTGCGACCGAGCTGTCGGGACGGTACGTCGAGGCAGCCCAGCAGGCGAAAACTAGAGTCGCCGATGCGTTTGTTATTCTAACGACATACGCGATGAAAGTGAATCCCTACGGCACAACCATCCAGCGAATTCAATGCAGGTTTAACAGTCCGGAAACCGGTGTCATCTGATTTCAGGCTCGTTTGCGGGCAGCAGAGCGAATTGGAACAACTCATTAAGTCATTAGCCGGAGAGTCGGAGAACTGAGAAAAATTGTCTCTAAAATTGTCAATTAAAAATAAATTAACGCGACGTGTGGAATTTCCGTATGTTCTTATGGAATTTTTGATTTTGGGACCTCGAGAGGTTAAACGGCTCGCGCATTCGGCGACCCTTGAGCAAAGGTCTTCGCGGACACTAAAATGTTACGCTCACTCACTGGCATACCAATTTATACCTGAGACCTTAGGCCGCCAGGTGATGTCGCGTAACACGACCGGATGGATAAACACGTATTATCTGGAAGCACCTTCGAATAGTTTTCGATGGCAATCATATCATCGTCGACCCTGTATGATTGACACGCTATTTTAGACGGATTGTTTTTTTTTTGGACTTTAAACGCTATCGTGTTTTCGGTCTATTTCTATATATAATTTATTTATATATTAGTGAAATAATTGTTCATTTACATTTTTTTGTTTTTTAACTCTACAACTCATGACTGGGGTCCGAACGCACCCCACGCAAACGCGAAAAAAAATTAGCTTCTTGCTGATATTTCCCGGTTTTTAGTCTTCGAATATGTTTTTCCTATTTTTTTTAGCTATATGTAAATGAAGTCAGATTTCTCGTACACCAATCTCTTCCTCATAAAAAAACGAAGAAAACGGTGTATGAGAAAGTCTGTTTATCAGCATAGGACCGGTTTTATGATCAAGAAAAGCGTGGGGTGCGTTCGGACCCCAGTTATGCGTTTGAAGGTAAAAAAATTAAGTCATGAGTTGTAGGGTTAATGCAAATTGTTTTTTTGTGCATTATACGATACCGCGTTTCTCATTTATTTCTACACACCATTTATATATTAGCGGAATAATCGTTTACTTAATTAAATTTTTTTTTTTTAAATACCGGTACAAAAGGTATTGATTAATGAATTATTTTAAAAATTCTGGAACCTCAAACGAGACGCCTCTGGCGATTTTTATTGTGTTACCCACAGATATTGCTAAGCATTCTGTAAATTTTGCAGCAGAATCCAAGTGGTATTTTTTTTTTAAGAGAAAAGAATTTTATATTTTCAATTTAGAGATTACATTGAGAGTTTTCGTTACCGACCGAGTCGTCTTCGCATCGCTTAGAGTGGGCTCGAGAGCGACGAAATTGAAGTTCAAAATTGGACAAGAAAATTCCTAATTTTCCGTTGTGTTTTTTTTCAGCAATGATTTTTATTTCATTTTTTTTTGTAAACATGTACGCGAAGAAGCGATTGAGCAAAGCTCCGACGTTCGTATCCTGCCCGTGTTACGTAAGTTAATTTGTGTTGATATCCTCGGTTAATTGTGTGGAGCCGGAGGATTTCTATCGTTGCTCGTCCCTCCGCGTTCTTCGACACACCATAGTACACGGCAGTATTGTATCTAGCATTGGTCATATACCCGTGACATGTTAAGACCAACTCTATAATTTGTGACGAAATTTAATCACTCGGCGGCAACACGCGCATTTTTATTTTTATTTTTTATTTCCTTTTTATTTTTTCCCTCTACAGTGTCTGGCAATGAACGTTCGTACAGAAACGATTTATCTTTTTCGCGAAGGTTAAGAAAATACAAAAAAAATAAATAAAAAATGTCCAATTTATCGATAAATCGACCAACGAATGATATCGAAAATTTATCAACGAAATAACGAGACGATAATATTTTTTCGGCGTTAATAATTCCCGCACCTCGTTGCGCGCATCAGGTGTCCCACCTCTGCGAGTCAGGTTGATGTACATAATCATTAAATTTTAACGAGTCCCCGACAGCTAAAACAACACCGATGACTATCGACGAGGGACAAAACAATTCGTCGTAGAAAATGTTTGCTTCAATGCAACGAAATTTATTCGCACAAGCGACGATGAAAAGTCGTTCTTCGAATCGAACGTGCAAAAAACCTCGAACGCGATTCTGCGTCGATGAAAAATAAAGGATAATAAATATCCTCCGCATTTCTGTTTTCAGTGCAAATAACGATTCCTCGAATTTTTATTTTTAATGCGAATACAAATTCTTCGAACTTTAATTCTTAACACAAACAAAAATTCTTCGATTAAAACTTTATACACAAATAACTGAATAAAAAGAAATAAAAGAAATAAAAAATTATTCGAATAATACACTGTACAAAAAAATTGTAAATTTAATGTACTGGCACTTGAAATTTGCTAATATTACTCATAGTAATTAAACGTTAGTATGCTTTGCTTGTAAAATAAAAATACCTCATATTAAAATTACAAATCTTTTGCTTGAAATTTACAAAAATGTTCATGAAAAATACAAATTTTACTGTAAAATTGCAACGTTTTTAATAGAAATATGCTTCGAATAACATTTTTTAATACAAATAATAATTCTTTAAATAAAACTTTATAATACAAAAAAATATTCTTCAAAAAAACTTTTTTAATACAAACAAAAAAATTCTTCAAATAAAAATTTCCTCACAAATGTAATTTTTTTTTGAATTATAAAAACTGAGTTTAAACTCACCGAGCGTGACTGTCAGCAAGCCGAGGAGGGTGACCCACGTGACCATTTTGGCGAAATATTGTTTGCTCGTCGAGTCTTTACAGCGACCACGTGTCGCGAGCCTCTCGATGGCTGGAGGATGTGGTAGGGTCGTTGGCGTCGAATCCACCATTTATCATAAATCCTTCGGGCTCCCCTCGGCGATATATTCGCGTCCCGAGTCGTTCCGGAAGTAGGGGCTCGTCTCGGACGATCGCCAGTCGTCCCTCTCGATCGTCCCCGAGAATCGACGACTCATGTAACCGAAGAGGAAGTCTTCCTTAGCTTCTTCCCTCCTCTTCACTCGCTCTTCCCGAATTTCCCGATCACTCGATTCCCGATTGTCTCAATAAAAACCGCGTGCACGAAAAAAGAAAAAAATTCTCCTCGCTGTGATTCGCCGGTTACCAAGCCTCGCGGCTCCTATCGATTCGCAAGCAGCTTCGTTGCCGCGTCGACTAAACGTTCCCTCGCACGGATCGATTACAAAAAATTCACAAAAAAGAGTCCCAGTCTAAAAAAAAAAAAAAAAAAAAATAGTATAATAAAATATATTTTTTAACAATGCCTTTTGGGATCGACGGCGTCCTTCCGGTTTGTCGGAATCGCAGAAATTCCTTCGTCCACCTTGTGTTCCTCGCTCGAGCTCGCCACTTTGCGGTTGAGCTCCTTCGCACGATGCCGTTCACCTTAAAGTTATTATATTTTTCGTGCGTATCCTCGACGGTCCCAAAGTAATTGAAGCGAAAAAAGCAGGCTTTGAGATCCAAAAACGGAGAGAGCCACTAATTTTATTGTGTTGCACTTGTCCGGAAGGACACCGGAGTGGCGAGTGGGCGACGGCACGTTGCAATGTCACAGTGAAACCGACGTGTCTCGCTTCGGTACTGTTGTTATTATACGGCTATTGCATCAGTTCGACTCCTTGTAGAGTCTTCTCGTCGGGCTCTTCGTCGCACGGGGAACCGACGTAAATCCGGCCTCTTCCCGTCGCGGAGTTGGCGCGCGAAACGGACTTTCCTCCGTCACCGGAACAGCACTCGACCGGCGAACCGTCGCCGTGCGCCTCGAGGACGATCGACACACGACTTCACCCTTCGTCAAAACTCCCTCCACCCCACTTTGCAAAATCGGCTCCAAAAAAATAAAAAAAATGTTTAAAACCAAAAAAACAAAAAAACGGCAACTAAAATGAAAAACCGATCCTACACCGGATCTCCGGCGATCGAATCTCGGACCGGAAGTGAGCGAGGTCGAGGATTCTTCTCCCCAATATCGAGAAGTCCCGGAAAACCAAGAGACGAATTAAGGAGTAAAATTCGGAAAAAATAAAATAAATAAATAAAAAAAAATGTATAAATAGTCTCGTCTATGGTATTGTCAAGCGATCTTCCACGGTGGGAAACCGGTGTGCCCGACGTCGTTGCTCGGTGCTGGTAGCGCGACTGCAACGACGGAGTTCTCGTGGCCGAGGCTTGTGTGTTGCCGCCGAACGAGCGCGGGCTTTGAGCTCTCGTCCGGCGTTGCGTGGGGGGGTTTCTCTGGTGCCCCCCTGAGCAGTCTGAGTGGCGTACTATGGCGAAGCGTGTCTTCGGGATATCGGCGTCACGATGCGCATAGCGTGGCCGGCACGGACTCACCGCGATCTCCCGAGCGAAGCCGCCCGCGCACCTTTGCTCCCCCCCCCCTCCGCCCCCCGCGGCCCCCCTGCGGCCCCCGCCACGGCCCCGCGTCGGGCCACCTTCTGCCTTCTGCTTCCTTCACGGCGGCCCCCCCGACGATCTACCGGGCCGAGGAATTTGCCCGAGGAATTCGATCGGCATCCCGCGATCGTGACGCGAGCTCGCGCGGATGCCCGGGGGTTTTGCGCTGGGAAAAAAGGGCCCGATGCGCGCCGGTCACGTAGCAGGCGGGAGATGATGCTGCACCGGGGATCCTCCTACCAGCCCGTTCCTCCTACCAGCCTTCGCCCTTACCCACATTATCCCATGATCCTCGGGGTGACCCTTGACGCATCGCGCGATGCATGCACGCCGGACGGGCGCGAGGGGCCATTTATTTTTCAGCGGCGAACTCCTCTTGTTCTTATGAATTTTTGTGGGGGGTTCTTTTTTTTTGGGGGGGGGGGGGGGGGGTTGAGAGAGAGGGGGGGAAAAAGGGGGCCAAAAATGTTTGTGGGGCGTTAAATTAAATACTTTGATAGATTTGCGTAGAGGTTTTATTTTAGTAGAGGGTTAAAAAATTCGTGGACTTACTGGTAATGTGGAGCCGCAAGGTTGCTGGATTGTTGCAGCTTTTGGACATGTGCTTGAATGTGTGACACTTTTTTTGGATATTTATTATGATGGAAAAATTATGAAAAAACCTCTAAGGCTTCGACGATTTTTGAGAAACGAGATACTGAAATATTTGCCAATGAAGATTGGATCGGTGAATGAAAAGAAAAATCATTTTAGTTCATTGCGAGCAGAGGGGAAACCAGGGCGAAACGATGGGTGCTTCGAGATCGATCGTGGGTTTTTGTGGTATTTTTTTGTATGAATTAAATTAAATACTTTGATAGATTTGCCGAGAGATTTTATTATACTGGGTTAAAAAATTCGTGGACTTACTGGTAATGTGGAGCCGCGAGGTTGCCGGATTGTTGCAGCTTTTGGACATGTGCTTGAATGTATGACACTTTTTTTTATATTTATTATGGTGAAAAAATTATGAAAAAACCTCAAAGTTCTTTCGACGATTTTTGAGAAACAAGATACTGAAATACCCGCCAATGAAGATTAGGTCGGTGAATGAAAAAAAAATTATTTTTAGTTCATTTCGAGCAGAGGGGAAACCAGGGCGAAACGATGGGTCGAATAGAAGGTTTAAATTAACGCATCCAGAAATATTTAGGAATCAATTAATCGCATCAACGGATTTTAAGGATTTCCGGCTGCTATGGCTAGTAAAACCGTTTTCTTTTTAGTTTGCCGTCTGAAACATTTGACGAAGGTAATTATTGTCTTTCTGTAGTTCTTGTAGACAACATAAACCATACGAAGACATCTTCTGTGCGATCCGTCTATGCTTTTCTAGGCCCAATAAGCGACCATTATTACTATCGCCATATCACTTGTACTGTCCGGGTGAAATGGCCGATCGCAAATATTTATTTATAGAGCTGCAATTAAAATGTCGAAAACGTCGAAAGTTCTGAGTGAATTACTTCAGTTCGATGTTTCTAGAGTTGGTTACGCCAAAGTGTAAAGATTTTTTGACGTTGAACCTTCAATTAACATTGCTGAAAAAATCATGGCCTATTACATAGCAAAAAATCATGGCATATCACCTTGACTTACCTTACAGATACATTTTTTACGATTACATAGTTTCCTCTATGATCAAGCAATACAATAAATGATTATTATTTACTTATACTAAATATCGGAAGTGCTGAGTGAATTAAGGTAACGGTACCGATGTTCGGACACGTCCCAATCTTCGGACGCTCCTATGCAGATCTGATTTATTCCGAATTGAAGTATTGAAAATCCATTATGAC
>JAPYZC010014423.1:0-12922 GCA_030522665.1 Ichneumoninae sp. A BG-2022a
TTTTCAGATTTTTATAACATTGGGAAGTGTTTGCAATTCTTGCCCGAATTTCTCGAATTTAGGCAAAATGAACACCACTCGCTCCAACCTCCTTAAACTAAGCTTCGTGCGACAGACGCGAGAAGTATCGAGACGAAAATAGGCCGATTACCGAGCTATCGGCATGTAGCTGAAACGTGTAAATAATTCCAGGGTTTACCCTCAACCCGTCCAGTGTGAGCCGGAGCAATCAGCATAACGATCTCGAAGCGCAAAAATAAGGTGCGAACGAGACTCCGATGATCCTGTTTGTCCACACGTCTGTCCAACCACGCGTGCTCGGACTTCGTGTCGACATTCCGTTTGCTTCGAGTCTTTGCCGATCGGCTATGCATCAGCCGGGAATTATGGGAAATTTTTTTTCTTCGTATTTCTTTTCTTCTTTTTTTTTTTAATTGACACAATGTCCGGAAGTGAGTAATTTTCGATAGGCGATGCGTAATTGCAAATTAACATAGGAACGATATTTTTTACGTGCCTCGTGCACTTGGGGCGCGTCGTAAATAATGCGAGACACAGGCGGTTGCAGCGCGACGTTTAATGTACGCAGCTTGCGCAAACACATCGGTGGCTTCTAGCGTAGAACGGTAACATTGATGTGGGCGCGAGACGGGTCGGGGAGAGCTCGGGGTGGATGTTTTCGCATTCGAGGTAGTTTCGAAGCCGGGAAGAAATAATGGGAGAAAAAAAAAGAAAAAAAAATGTTTATTTGTTATCCATTGTCGAAGGGAGTTCTCTTTATCGGAGTCACGAGGCTGCGACGGTGGAGCGTCGGCGAGGCGCACGTTGAGCGACCTTAAGCTGTTCGTTAAAAATTTTCAATGTCGTTGCATTCAATGTGTTCTACTCGTCACGAGGAAGTCGACGAAGAGGTTGTCTTGTGACGAAAAAAAACACAATTCGTCTATCGACAATGAGACCGCAGAACAATCGTATCGAGAATCTTTTTTTCCTCCTTTTGCTTCCTTTCTATTTCGGACATATCTTCGTCACGACGTTATCTTCTTCGTGGGCTCGCGTTGTGCGCACTGTCACAGCGGACGTGATGCTCGAATTCGGTGTATTTTATTTCCTTGTCGAATTTTACGGAAGAAACAAAGTATCAGATTAATTCTGTGACGCGCGTGTTTATTTTTATAGAATTTCTAATGTGATCGACAGGAAGTCCTGACGGTTTACCTCAAACGATTGAATGACTCGTACAATCTAGATAAATCTACGAATCTATCAGAAAGTTCCTTGATCGATCTACATAATTAAAAAAAAATTAATTTCTTCTCATGGCCTACTGATTTTATATTTATAATACATTTTTAAATTACTTCGTTTAACACCCAATTTCTAATTGGAATTTACACGAATTTCTGATTGTTTTACCCTAAACTGTCGAATCAGTCGTAAAACCTAAATAAATCAACGAATCCGCCAGAAAGTTTCTCAATCGACCCATATATAAATAAAAATTATTTTCATATGGATTACTTATTTTCCATTTACAACAATTTTCTTATTATCATTTTTATATAAAAAAAAACAAAATATAAACAGAAATTTTTATATAAATGTTTTGTCCCGGATTTTCCATTTATAATATTTTTTTTTATTACTTTGTTTAACGCTGAGTCAATTATTCTCGAGCGATTGAGTGGTTCTCGTTCGCTTTCATAGCAGATTGTTGACATAATCGTCACAATAATCGTCGTGTGTCCTCATTAATATTAATCCAATTCTTGCATTACCGGCTTGTTGTACAATCCGGGATGCGCCACAATGCGGTCTATCCGTCAGTCCCAGCCATTTCCTCGTGACGCGTCTCTGGCAATATCGCACGATCTATAGATCGTTTGTGTATTTCAACCAACGACGAACGTGAGACGGATGATAAATCGCGAAGGAAAAACCGCACCCAGCTCGTTTCCTTATCGTCCCGCGTTGACGCAGATTTTTTTTATACCGGGAATCAGTGAATTCACGAATATTCCAGGGTCGACGACTCACGCTCGTTCATTCTCAGCCACTCTTTCAGGGTCGATCCCGGACGACGACGGGCCTCACCGTACCCAACAAATGTTGTCGCGCATCCGTGCCTCGAATATAATTTATTCCCATTCCGCTGCGCAACCCTTTGACACGGCCGCGAATAAAAACACACTTGTCGTCTCTACCACTTCTTCCGAGAGATATATCTTTCCAAAAACTATGGCTCCTAAAAAAATTTATCATACCAAAAAAATACATTTTTGCGGCTGCGTCTCAAATCCGATTGCCTCGTCCAAAAATAATAATAATTTTAATATATTTAAAAATTTAATTTATCTGACAAATTTCCTCTTTACAATCAGAATGTAATATATAACAAATCCTAAATATCAGAGCGCCAGAGTAACGAGTTATAGATGTTGAAAAAGTTTAAACACTTAAGTCTACAATTTTAAAAAATTCCAAACCCTTAGGTTTACGATTTGTAAAAGTTAATAGCAGTCCACATGAGACTTACTTGTGACTCCTTTTCTTTATTATTTAATTCAGTCTCATTTAATTTTTTTTATTGTAATTCCTCTCCCTATGCATATCTTAGAACTTTTTTTAAGTTTCGAAAGTCAAATTCAGTGCCAATAATAATAATAATAATAATAATAATAATAATAATAATAATAATAATAATAATAATAATAATAATAATAATAATAATAATAATAATAAATTGGTCGAATAATTAGTAGCAGCGTGTGATATCGGGGGTACGAGCGATAAAGTCAGATGTTTCTCGCCGGAGAAGGGGAGTAAAGAGGAGAGTGGTGAGAGAGAGAGAGATCCATCGTCGGACTGGACGGCGACGAGACTTTATAATCGCTTTTCTCGAGTGGCTCTCTTAATCCCAAAGAGGAGGCCGACCGATCGGTGCGTAGGATAAGAGACCACTGGGGTCCCGGTGGCGATCCCGGAGCTCGGGGGTACGGCATATAAAATTGCTATTTGCCAGATACGCGTCGAAGATATCGGGAGCTCATCGATTACGGAGTTCTTCTTCGCTCGCTCCGCCAGAAAAGATAATACCGGTGGTTAAAAAAAAAGAAAAAAAAAAGTAAAAAAATAGAAGGAAAGAACAGAGGGGCCTCAGAGTCTGTAGGGGATAACGGTCGGCAGAAGTCGGCTTTAAAAGCGGGGGCCGCGGCATAGTTCGAGTTCCACGAGCCGACGAGCTCGCACTTAGGCTAAATCACATCGAGGAGCCCCGGCCGCTCGCGCGCGCGTTGCGTTCTCCAGGCGTGTGTGACCGGCGTGCGAGTCGACGACAGTCCCCACCGGTTGCGATAGACGGACAGATAGATACGCGAGTGCGTTCGCGATCGAAGGTATACGCGCGACGGAGACTCCACAGGGTCGCCGGTGAAATCGGCACGACGCCTCGACAAACCGAAGACGGAGCCGCAGCGACGGGCACGATGATTTCGTGACGAAAAGTTATCATCCCCCTGGGTGCCGAGTGCGTTACAGCCGGAGGATTTTAATCTCACACGACACGCACAGCGTCCTCGTCGGTCCGAGGAATTCGCCGATCGTCGGCCGGTCGACCTCATTCACCATAAAAGTTCAATAAATAAATACATTTTAAAAAAATCAAGAAATCAATCGATCGATAAATATATTTAAAAAAATCAAGAAACCAATCGATCGATAATAAATAAATAAATATATTTTAAAGAAAATCCAATAAATCAATCAATCAACAATAAATAAGTAAATAAATAAAAATGTCGAAGAAGCAATGGATGGTCCTGCTGATGCTGTTCCTGACCTACCTTCTGCTCGGCGCATCAATCTTCTATCACATAGAGAGCCGACTGGAGATCGACAAGGTCGCCGAGGCCAGAGAAGAGCGCATCGAGATCAACGGTAAGCTCTCTTTAAGCATCTTTTCCGTTCCTGTTTTGCGAGTGCTAAAAAAGAAAACAAAGAGATGTGCAACATTGAGTAGTGCAATGTGCATCGTCTTCGACGTATTCCTCATTGATCGACGATTAGTGCTCTCGGCCACGAGGCCCGCGCACAAGCGAACGACCCTGCGGGTTTTCATTCCGCGCGGGCCGTACGTCACGCATTATTGAAACGTACTACACGCGCTCTAAAATACTACGTCCTCGTGACAAACGCCGCGCCGCCGCTGCCTCCTTTGAAAAACGAACGTGCGCGACATTCGATTCTTCCGCTTCGGGCGATCCGACCGACGGTCGTCGATCACTTCGCAACATAGTGGCGAAGTTACACTCTCCCGGACAGCCTATCGTGATTCATCGATTATCGTCGCTCCAGTTGTAGCGACAGACGCTTGACAGCTCGCACGTGTGCTTATAATAAGCCTCGAAATTTTTGTCTTATCTCATTTTTTTTTATTATTTTTTTCTATCGAAATAGCTTTTAAGGCAATCCTTGCGTCGTTTCTGACGCCACCTAAGTTCGAGAGAGGAAGGAGAGAGATCGCAAACACTTCTCGATGGAATAAAAAAGTGAAAAATATCGGACGTGTCGAGGGTGCTTAAAATATCGTTTTTTGCGTAATTACAATTCCAAAATGTTACCAAATTACTGAAAAATAAAAATTGTGTGACAAATTACTCGGCAACCTATTTTTTTTGTTACGAAAATGATCTGTCCATTTTTCGGAACATGTATGATTTTTTCAGAATTTTATGTGTACGTTTAACATAAAGAAAACCCTATTTTTAAACATTACATAAACGTCTGAAAAATTCATACGTATTCAAAAAAAGTAGCAAATCATTTTCATGGGAAAAAAATTAGATTGTCGGATAATTTGTTGCATACTTTTTTATTTCAGTAATACGTTGATAACATTTAAAAATTATTATTATGCACAAACAATCTTCTCAGCACCTTCCATAGGCTTGATTTTTTTCAGATTTTTATCCGATTGAGAAGCGTTTGTAATTCTCTCTTATTCCTCTCTCAAACTTAGGCAACGTCAAACATGACGTACGGACTACCTTAAGATAAAAAATATATCATTCGTCATTTCGTCATATTCGTCATGGCTTGTTTCCATTATATTTCAAATGCTAAAAGATTTTATTTTGTTTTATAATTTTCATTTACTCATATTTTTCATTCACATTTTTTAATATCATTTTTCTATCGAAATAGCTTTAAGAAGAAAAAATCCGTCACAATATCGGAACGTTCGGTGCAGCACAATAGAAAGATTCGCGTAGTTCCGAGTATTTTTGTATGCGAAGCCGTGCCCCGGCGTCGCAGCGGCTGGAAGGCTGCGAGCTTTGTCCGCGGTCCGAGACGAGGGTTAGCAATGTCTCGCGCTTCTCCCGCGGTCTTCGGCGCGACGCAATCGGGCGTTTCGTAACTTCGAATATCGTCCGAACTACATGTGACAATAGGTTCGTCGATATACGTAGCGATTACAGCTGATCGATTTGACAATTCGCGTTCGTTTGTCGAGGCGACTGCGAATTCAAGGAAACGGGCGCCGATCGCGTGTTCTGCGCATGCGCCTTGCCTTCTGTGCGACAGATCTCCGGACCAGTGAATCATCCGAGCGAGCGCCGCGTGAACTATGCGGGTCGGACGCGCCGTGCATTTTTTTTCATCCCGGTATTTCACGCCATCGACGCTCGACTGGAGAAGCGCGGACACGCGTTCTATCGTAATTTTTTTTTTCACGGCTCTGCGTTTGTCCGAACCGGACATAAGGCCGAGCGCCTCGGCCCGCGCGTTATCCTGCTCGTCCATCGCGACCGATAGAAAACTCCGACGGCGTGTACGTGTAACCGGCAAATATCAGCTGATAAGATAATTGGAAGCAATTGGTTCAAAGATAGCCCCGTTTAAAGAGCACCGAGAGCTCTCCCGAGTCTATTCAGGGAAGATCCATGTTGGCGCAGTATCAACGGTACGGATTGATCGGAGAGCCGGGCTAATCGGCGGTGGTCGAGGGAGCTCGCGTGTGTAATAACCAAGGCGGAGATATCCTCGATGCCCCGAAGATTCCCGACACACGCGAGCCTTTGTCGTTCAACTTTTTTATAACGGCGTTGATTGAGATTTTCAGAAAGCATTTTATTTCAAGAAAAAAATTCACTAGTAGATACGACGGTTTGACGTCACTTCCGACGAAAAACCAGATCCAGGCCGAAAGTTAGGTATTTCTCATAATTGGGACAAACAAACAATATTCCAACGGACGAGGACGTAGCTCCGCGATAGGACGTACGGATTGCTACTTTGGCCGTAATATGTATATATATATATATACACACCGTGACAGTATGTCCAAGGCTGCTGACACCTGACGGGGCGAATCGAAGCCCTGGACCAAAGAATCGAACTGGCGACAACGGATAAGGAAGGACGAAAGATAAAAGTGACGGAGTAACCCTTAGGGAATCAGCGTAACGATGCAATACCCAACGAACAATTTTCCAAAATATATATATAAATTAATATACAAATAATATTAATATAATAATGATAATAATATTATCATTATTATTGTTATGATAATGTAAACCAAATTGTTGGCTTCGAGTAATCTGCTAGTGAACGGTTTACCGTTTGTTTACTACTTCGAATAATAATTACCCTGATAGACAAGCGGCACTAAAAGTAGAAGTTATCGCAATAATTGCGACATGTGCCGCACATGTAGTAAATATCGCACCAATATCGCTACTTTTCATGGCCCTTGTCTATTTGGGTATTTTCTTAACGCACGAAGTGTGAAATATTGATTCCCTTGTTCCTTTTTTTTATTTCAAGACAACAAAGATTCATCAGGTTATTAAAATGTAAAAGGGATCCGTTTTTCGTCTACCAATAAATAAATAAATAAATATCAGATGGCTGAAGGACTTAGCTTGATAGCCAATTGGCAATATATTTGTACTCTCATGACAAATTACACTATGTAAATGCTATGTACCAAAAACTGTTCCATCTGGAATATTGTCAATAAATCTTTAGTGGGGTCGCGCGCTTCGCCCCCTCCCTTCGAGTGTCTCCAAATCTTGCTCAGAATAGGGACTTAGATTCATCAAGCCCACGTTCGGGGGCTCCAAGGAACGTGAAATTTTCCATAAACTAATTGATAAACGAAATTCGAGTAACACATCAGCCAGCCCCCATGAAGAAACTCATAATTTTTCAGCCCTGTTTCATTTGACCCCAGCCAGTATGTTTCATTTTACCCCGGCCTTGCCGATTCTTGAACATGGCAGCGGCGCTGGCGGTGAAATCGTTTTATATCATAGAGAGATAAGATATTAACATAAAAATATATAATATATAATTTTTTAGCGAGGTTTATTGTCCCCGACCTTTGGCCCAAATATAGCTTGAATTTCGACACGCGAGGGCATCCAGCATGCAATTAGAACGCCGGCGCGTTTTATTTATCGCAACTTGATTGCCTCGCATATCCATCGTTCTCCTCAGGAGAGAATAATTTTTTTCGCTTAGGCTTGCAAGTTGATGTGTGGTTTAATTGTGAATGACATTTTTGTTTGTTTTTCAGCTCTCCTTCACCATCACTACATGTCAAAAGAGGTTCGAGAACAGGACGAGATTCTGGAAAGACTGACCCGCTATTGCGGCAAGTCGGTATACAATTACACCGAGAACGAGACCGATCCACTGAAATGGGATTTTTACAACAGCTTCTATTTCGCCTACACGGTAGTCAGCACTATAGGCAAGTGTCCGATTTCTCGAGTGCACCACTCAGCGATATTGCGGGAGATACAGAGATATTATTTACGTGTTATTTACCTCATAAACTTTTATGTACCTTCTGTACTATATGTATAAAAAGCACTTTGCTACTGCTGCTGCTACTGGGCAGAGATACCTGCAATTGTGTAATAACGTCGCAGTGAGGGATAGATTAGATTATCCCGTGCGAGTTATTACCGAGAAGGCACGACGTCAAGATGTATCACGCTGCCGGCTAATGGTCAGATATGAAACAAATTAAAGCCCTTTAAAAAAAACAAATTAATAACGAAAGTTCAAAGTTTGAAAAGTTGAGGTCCAATTTGCAATATAACTTCCCTTTGAGTTCCAATTTTGTAATGAAAGTCCAAAGTTTGGAAAATAGAGGCCAAATTTGCAATATATCTTCCCTTTATCTATATCTTTATCTATATCTTTATATATATCTTTGATTTTTCTGATCGGATATTTTTTTGGAATTTAATTTGGACGAATTTTAAACAGGATACGGAAATCCTGCCCGACGAACATGCATGAAAAAAAAATTGTATAATGAAAGTTCAAAAAATTGTATAATGAAAGTTCAAAGTTTGAAAAAATAGAGGTCAAATTTGCAATATATCTTCCCGTTGACCTCCAGGATCGGATATTTTTTTGGAATTTAATTTGGACGAATTTTAAAACAGGATACGGAAATCTCGCCCCGACGAACATGCTGAGCCGTGTGCTGATGATATTCTACGGTGTCGTCGGTATACCGATGAACGGAATCCTTCTGACGCAGCTCGGGGAATTTTTCAGTCTGGTATTCGTTCGGGCTCATCAGAAGTACAAATCGTACAAGAACAGCCACAGCGAGTACTCGAAGAAGCTCACGCCTCTGGAGACGAGAAAGGCCGGTCTGGCCGCTCAGATATTCATGTACCTCACACCGGGATTCGTTATGTTCATTTTCTTTCCGGCCTTTTTATTCTCGCACTACGAGGGATGGAGCTACGACGAGGCTGTGTATTACGCATTCGTCACGCTCACCACGATCGGATTCGGCGACTATGTTGCGGGTAAGAGAAAATATATTTAAAATATTAATTATATTTGAAATATATTAAAAAAATTAATTTAAGAAAAAACCAATATTGGTGCTATCGGTGAAAATCTATAATATAAAACCTTGAGCGACCGATCGTTGACGATGAACGTCGAAATAAGAAAATATATCAACAAGAAAAATTCCATACAAAATTTATTAACGAAAAAAAGAAAGATCATTGCCAATTAACAATCGACCAATAGATAAAGCGTGAGATCGAGAGCAATATATAAAGATAGAATCTCCGTCGCCAACTCTAATCTGTTTGGAGAAAACAAGTGTTGCTCAATGTGTCGGTACAAAAATGTTTTTTTCCCCGTGCGATTAAAGAATATGTAATTCCTCGCCGATTCCAGGTGATATCGAGTCGATTAATTCCCGCGAACAACAATTTATCTTTAGATATGTTCATGTACCGAATATATATATATATGTTTCCGTTTGATCGTACATGCTCTCGTTTGCCAGGCGATTGCGTGAGGTAAGTGGAACGCGAACAATTTTATTATTATTTTTTTTCAAGAAATATTCGTCGAGCAAAATGAATGAATGCTTATCTGATTATTATGTCGATTAAATCATAGTAATCAGATAAGGATCGGTGGCCCTTTGAGCGTTGGTCCGTTACACGGGCGCACTGTAACGCGACGAGACGCATGTTAATAGAAAAAAAAAGTACGGAAAATTGTAACGATTAATTAATTAAATTAATTAATTGAACAATTTTCAATGTTTCGTTCTGTAAACAGTGTAGAACAGAAGTTAATAACCCGTTATATCAATGGACAATCAATAAATCACGCGAGCAATTTTTTCATTTTTATTATAACTTTTTTCAAGAAATATTCGACGAGCAAAATGAATAATGTCGGGATTATAGATTGGATCATATAATAAGGATTAGTGGCCCTTTGAGCACTGGCTCGTTACACGGGTGTACTGTAACGTGACGAGATGCATTTAAAAAAAAAAGTACGGAAAACTGTAGCCATGAATTAATAACAAATCAATTTTTTTGTCCACTGCATCTGCGTTCTGCAGACAGTGTAGAGCAGAAGTTAATAACCCTTTATATCAATGGTCAATCAATAAGTCACGCGACCAATTTTTATATATTTATTATTATTTTTTTCAAGAAATGTTTGCGGAGCAAAATGAATCATGTCGGCATTATCGATTCGATCATAATAATCAGATAAGGTTCGGTGACCCTTTGAGCGCTCGATCATTATACCAGAGCGCATTGTGACGTGACGAGGTGCGCGTTAATAGAAAAAAAATGAAAACAGAAAACTGTAGCGATGAATTAATAATTGAATTTTTTTTATCTCGTCTTCGTTCTGTAAACAGTGTACAACAGAAGTTATTTCCGTAATACGAATGGGCAGTCAATTAGTCACGCTTGATCGATCGCTTATTGGCGATCTCGTGTCGAATGACAATTAATAAACGTCTCACTCGTGAATTAACACCACAGGCCAGGACAACACGAAAGGCAGCGGTGTCTTGTTCATCCTCTACAAGAGTTTCCTTATCGCGTGGATATCGTTCGGTCTCGGCTACATAGTCATGATAATGACCTTCATAGCTCGGGGTATGCAGAGCAAGAAGATCGTAAGGCTCGAGCACAAACTCGCCATGAACTTGAAACACACGCAGAGCAAGATATGGAACGAGTTCAACAAGGAGGTTGGCTATCTGAGACGTGTATTCAACGAGCTGCAGCTCTCCAAGGTCAAAGTGAGTCGCGCACAAATTTGCCGTTTCTCGTCATTCAATTAAAATACAATAATTTATTGTATTAAGGTAGTACTAGCAGAATGACTGACGCCGCCTAAGTTCCAGACAAAAAAGACAAAGATTACAAACACTTCTCGATGAGAAAAAAATTTGAAAAAATTCTAGCATATCAAAGGTACTGATAAGATTGTTTGTGCATAATAATCATTTCAGAATGTTCTTAACAAATTACTGAAAAAAAAAATTGTGCAACAAATCACCCGGCAACCAAATTTTTTTTATTACGAAAATGATTTGTTAATTTTTCTGAATATGTATGAATTTTTTCCGAATTTTATCTTGAAAACTTAACACTTGAAAATTACGATTTTAAACAAATTTTAACATAATGGAAACGAATAACATTTTGGGATCATTATTATGGACGAACAATCTTATCAGCATCTTCCATTCTTTTATTCCTCTCAAACTTAGGCGGCGTCAGTCATCGCGCTAGTACTACCTTTAAAAAAAAGTTTAATTCACACCTCCGAATGGTTTTTAACTAATTTGCCTTCCACAGCGCGTTTACGTGGACGAGTACGATTACGAGGCGCCGCCCGCCAAGTTTCAACGTAGCAACAGCTTTCCCGATCTTCGTGATCTCGTCTACGGAGGTCTGGCGAATCCTCTGCCGCCGCATCCGCGCCGAAGAGCCAACAGCGAAGTTGTGCCAATGGTAATTAATAATAAATAATAATCCGTCTCCACTCGATGGACGTTCGACTCGGCATCTCCATTAATTCGTCGTTTAAAAATTTCACAGGAAACACCAGTAGCGAGGGTCGTCTCGGAGACGGATCTGCAGCGAATCGACAAAACGGCGACATTCGCGAGCCACGCGATGGTCCAGCCAGCCGAGCTCCTCGCCCGCCTCGTCAACATCCTCGGTTACATTCCACCGCCTCCGGACGACATCAACGACGAGCAGGAGCAGACTCCCGATTCGGAGGCCAACAGAGCCGGGGTCCAGGGCTTCACCGACCGCGAGATTCTCTCCAGCGAGAAGGGCTGGAACAACTCCATGTGGAAGCTCGGCGGTTACGACGAGAAGCCATCGGGAAGAAAGCCGAGGTCTCGTGCGGCGAGCGAGGTGCGTCTCGATCCGAAGTACGACCCGGGCATGACGCAGAGGAACGTCGAGTGGACGTGGTCGGGTCCGTCGGCCTCGAGGAAGATTCAGGAGCTCATAAAAGCTCGCAGAAACGGCGCGAACGCCGCCAACGCCGCGGGCGGCAAAGAAACGAAATCCAAGTTTCCGAATCTCGCTCTTCCGATATCCGTGCCGAAGACTCTGTGGCCGAGGTGGATGAAGCAGTTGTCCAACAAGCGGGAGAGAAACTCCGTGTCGGTGGGAGATCTGGAGTCGAGGGACGGCGAAAATTACTTGACCCAACCGTCCGGTGGCTTCAACGGTGAGGGCGCTCAGTCGCGAGCCTTCGCCGCGGGCTACGATCCGACGGACTCCTCGTCCAGGCCCTACTTCACTCACACCGGAGCGGCGAATCTGGCGAATTCACTCGAGGGCAGCAATCTCCTGGAGGAAACTTCTCTGGCCGATTTTCTGAGAGCTCTGACCGCTCTGCACACGACGGTGGCCGGCGCGGTGCCCGACGACTACGCACGCAAGCCTCAGCGAAAAATGGGAACCGCTTGTCTGACGCCGCCGAAATTGCCGAGTCTTCTGACCCTCTTCTCACCGCCTCACGGTAGCGGCTCGGCTAATCAGAGCCATCAGAACACCGTCACCGGCGCGGCCGGCGCTTACAACACCGCTGCTGGTCGAAGATTTTCTCTGAGGACTGCCGATAGTTCCGGAACTCAGACGCCAATCTATAACAGACGCAGCAGCCTCGCGCACCAGCCTGCACCTAAACCCAGACGATTTTCGCTGCGGCCGGTCGTCACGCCTCTCGGGAATTCGCCGCTGAATGGATCTCCCTATCTTTCGGTACGCCCGACAGTCACCTTAATTTTTAAAAATGAAAAATTGTTCGTTACTCATGCACATAAAATCGCGCTTTGCGCTCCTGTGAAGTGAGCGCAGAATAGTATGTTACTCCACGAGGGCGAAAAACGTTTCTCTAACGAGTGTGAGTTTGCAGCGCGAGCCGAAGGCGAGTGCTGTAATTACACGAGTTAGAAAAAGTGTTTCGCACGAGGGATGTATGAAATTTTATTTCACTCGGTGCGTAAAATGCGGTTTTACGCACGCGAAGCGTGCGTACAACCTCATTTTCACACCTTGTGAAATAAAATTTCGTACGATACTCG
>JAPYZC010014438.1:0-12337 GCA_030522665.1 Ichneumoninae sp. A BG-2022a
TATAAAATTTATTTGTAATTTATCTTTTTCATACTTTGATATTATTGAGAAAGCGTTGGTTGAACTCTGGCAACCAGTACATGCCCAGTACCACGACGGGTATAAAGTTTGATATTAAAAAAGATTTTATCTAATAGGGTCTATCAGCGATGGCCGACTCTTGGTGAAGTTGTTCATCAGCACTGGGTCCTGGTCGTTGAACAAGACTCGGCAACAAGGGCTGTTCTGGTATTGGGCCGTATTGGCGGCTCGGGACTTTGTCCAGTACTGGCACTCAAGGTTGGCTCATTCTTGGTGAAGTTTCTCATCCGTACGGGGACAGAGCCGGCAATTACGACTCATCAACTGTAACTGTCCCAGTTCTGGGCCACATTAGTAGCTCCGGACCTGGCCCCGTACTGGCAAGCTGCATAGGCCCGTTACTGATAATGTTGTTTGCCAATACTGTCCGAGAACTGCACCCAGAAAAAAATTTTATTTGACGGCCACCTTTTTTTTGGCGAAAGTCAAATATTTATTTGATTTAAATAAATATTTATTTAAATTAAGTAAATAGTTACTTAAATGAAATACATATTTATTTAAATTAAGTAAATAGTTACTTAAATGAAATACCTATTTATTTAAATCAAATAAATATTTTACTTGAACCAAATAAACGGTGGCCGTCAAATAAATTTTTTTTCTGGGTGTGGCAAACGAGACGTGGCAACCGGTCCTGTCCCAGTTCCGCGCCGTTTTTATAACTCCGGAACCGTACAGCTATTCGCACATGGGGACTTGCTCGGAACAACTGCGAAAATTTATCCGGAGCATCGTCTCCGCACCGCCGGGATCACAAAAGGGATCGAAGGCCGCACATTTCGCGCGCGTTTTCGCGCGCGTGCGCACTCGACTCGATAAATCGTCGCGATGCTCCGTCTCCACACCTATTCTGTTATATCACGATAACGCCTCGCTGTCGCCACCGACGTAGGACACGGACATGGGAATGCGAACCAGCGGTGCCGGTTATAACTATGTCATATCCGCGCGCCACCGCGATATCGCACGTTATAGTTCGAACCTCGTAGGTTGTGTGTGACGCTCGAACTATGTGCATCTCCGCGTCCGCCATGTACAACGCGACGCGCGTACATGCGCCTGGGTATTATTGTTATGTATACTCTATTAATAAAACTGGAGAATCAACAGGGAGCCAGAGGAGGAACAACAGTTTCCAGTAACCATCACGGTAGATGGATTCTCGCGCGTCAACGTTAACGAGACGGCGAGCTCCGCGGTACGGACCTTCGCAGCTTCGGTCCCGGTACTCTGTTACACTGATCTATTCAGCTGGACACTCGTCGCTCTATGCCGCATTGCAAAAGAACATTATATTTTATATATACATATATATTTACATATACATATACATATACATATACATATACATATACATATACATATACATATACATATACATATACATATACATATACATATACATATACATATCATGTGTGTATATAAGCCAATGGTATTTCTCGTTAACGGGGAATCCACGAGGCATATTTAATGCCTCAAACAAACGATAAATTTTATTATCAACCTTTTGCATCGTCCTTCGTCCGCCGTGAGCAATATACCGGCGCTCTTCTCGGTCACACCGACTTAATGCTGTATCTCTCCGTGCACCTTTTTCGAACATCCCCCGTCATATAATATATATGTGTATGTATATAATATCGAGTTTTATTGGGGTTCGGTTAAGTGAGCCATTACAATTTATGGTGTCCATTAAACTGTCGTTACTGAGGTCCCGACCGTTAACTACTGTACTGAGAAATTTTTCTTCTTTTTCTTCTTTTTTTCCTAATGCAAGCTAATGCGAGAGGGCACGCGAGAGTCATTCATCCGACGGCGATACAATATCACCGAAGAAGGTCGGTCGGTCGGTCCGTTCGCGCTGACGAGGGACGAGGCCAGTCGTTGAAATTGGTCGTTTAATAATCCCTCGCGTTAAGTGTCCCGCGACGCGTTTTACTGGAGTTTCACGAGATTATCCCTCGCACAGTTTACACGCACTTTGTTGCGATGACGAAAATTTTTCGTTCAGACTTCGCTGTTCCGTACTTCGATTTAAAGCTAGAACGACGCGTTGTCCGCGCACACCCAGAAAACAATTTATTTGACGGCCACCGTTTATTAAGATTAAGTAAAATATTTATTTGATTTAAATAAATATGTATTTCATTTAATTAATTATTTACGTAATTTAAATAAATATTTATTTAAATCAAATAAATATTTTACTTAATCCTACTAAACGGTGGCCGTCAAATAAATTTTTTTTATGGGTGCACTGTCAAGGCCTGATTTTCTTCCTCCAGATTAAACTTTACTCCAGTTAAACTGGAAATATGTTAATTTTAAGCAAAGTACGGTAGCGTTACATGAGGCCTTGACTGGGCCCTGTCAAGGTACGATGTAACGCTCGAAAATTTCTGCTCCGGATCCTCTCGTTTCGATTTTACTCCAAACGACAATTTTTTTTACACGCGGAGAAAAAAAAATTGATGGGACAACAAGAATTTTGTTACCATAACTGATTTAGCTGGTTAACGTAGGGACAACAAAATATTTTGTTGCGGCAGCAAATATTTTGCTCCGGCAACAAATATTTTGCTGCAGCAGCCAAATTATTTTTGCTGCCACAACAATAAATTATTAACGATCTACATTTTGTTAGAGAAACAGAACTATTTTTCTCCGTGCAAGATACCGTTTTGGCAAATTCGGATCCACCGGAAACAACGTCTGGTATCGAAGACGTGTCGTAAATATGATGCGCGCAGTCACAGGGTCGGAGTTCGAGCGATGCCTCGTAAGACGGACCACCGGCGGACACGCCGTACCTCGAGGATTATTCGGAGCTCGCGGACCACCGGGAAACTTTGGCGATACGGAGGTCGCGAGTGTTGCCAAGACGAGGAGAACGCATGCGCGTACGCGGTGCAAGTCGGAGTCGCGCAAGAAGAGGAATAATAGATTTTGACGGACGTTCGCGACGGAAAGAGGGTCCGAGGGAAGACGCGCGCGCGTGAGGCATCGGCGAACGCACGTGTTCCGCACGAATCCGAGCAGCTGTCCCGGGGCGCCCCCCATAAATAAGGGCCCACTGTCACGCCGCTCTTCCCCGACGGGGCCCTCGAGCTATCGCGTGCTCCGGCGGAGAGAGTGCACGCGCGACAGCTCCGGACAAAAATTTTTCGAGCCCCATAGAATATTCTATTAGGTGTCGTGTCCTCTTCGAGAACTCGAGGACCCCACAAGAATCGGGACGTCGAAAGAGATTCCTTTCGTCTTGATGTCATTCTCGGGACCGATAGGAGTATTGTTTGATCGGTCCAGTTGACAGTGACGGAGGAAGTCGGATCTCTGATTCTCATCTCCGTTTTACGAGCTAAACAGTCTCTTGATCTTTTTATATATATACACTGAGAAAAACTTGCATAGTAAATAGTTTTTCATAAACTATTTATCCAATATTTGTCAGACAATATTTATTCGGACTTAAAAATGAATCGAAGCACTCTATTCAATTGTTTATCTGCATTACATTTTACAGTTACGACAATGACCAAAAATTATAGTTGAAACTATGATTATAGTTTAATCAATTGAGTATATACTATCACAAACTATTTATATAGACGTCCACCTGGGAACTATTCGTTATAGTAGGAAATACCATTCTTTTTCTCTGAGAAAAAGAATCGTATTTGCTACGTATAAAAATACACGTATAAAAAGTATAATATACATACGTACGTACGTATACTATACGTATAAAAATATATATTTATATATATTTTTATACGTGCGGAAGATATTCCAAAATCGTACGATCGGTACTGATTATGTAAATCTTACCGCGTATCATTTCGCGATAATTTTTACGCGATGTATTGTACACTTCGCTGATTTGTCGTGCACGGGGATGAAAATATTGTGATCAAAGGAGAAAAACTGCCAACGTTATCGTGTGACCTGCGGCGATTGTGAACAGTCGTAGCAGCGTGCTCGAAGATTTTTGCAACATTGGCTGCGCTCGAGGGAGATGAATTTTCTTTTCAAATCTGCGTTCACGGGACGCATACGGGGTAATAAAAGTTTGTACATTTAACAAATATTTCTTGTCCACAAATGCCTACCATTACTTTTTCTAATTAAAATTTCCAGTTTCTACACAATATAGTTGCATGCAATATCATATTGTAAAGTTACCAACAAACACGACTGTGGGCAAGAAATGTTTATTGAATATAGAAACCTTTTTTTAACCGTATAGGATGTTCCAACTTTACTTTTAGTATTCATTCGGTTTATTTGCAGTTATTCTTACATCGAAAAAAATATCAATGACTCCAGTAAAATTCAGTCTCGGTCTGCCAAAGAAAAAAATATTTCTTTCAATTCTACTTTCAATTCTTATAATTCCATACGGGTTTGAAACAATAGCATGTAACCTTAACCGAATTGTAAGAATTGAAAGTAGAATTGAATTTTTTTTTTCAATTGTCTGGCAGCCCGCAAGCGAATTTTTTCTTCGGTATGCGCTTGTACATGTAATTGTTAGTTGGGTGATGTGCCTCGGACACCTCAGTTCCCGATACACAATAAATGTTATCTATCTATCCTAGACCTGGGTCAAGCGGCGAAAGAAAAAGCTCCGAGAAAACCATTCGAATTACAATTTGAAACTTCTAATGCACACTTTTCTGCATTTTTTTCTCCTCAGCGATTCGATCCGTACGAAAGAAAAAAAATACA
The DNA here is from genome assembly GCA_030522665.1 of Ichneumoninae sp. A BG-2022a. Taxonomy (NCBI): domain Eukaryota; kingdom Metazoa; phylum Arthropoda; class Insecta; order Hymenoptera; family Ichneumonidae; species Ichneumoninae sp. A BG-2022a. The sequence continues at coordinate 4,816 of JAPYZC010014438.1, forward strand.
AAATAAAAACATTGTCAACGTTATCGCGTGACCTGGAGTGATTGAAGACCATCGAGCATGTGAGATTAAAAGATCCGCGACGTTGACGGTGTTGGGAAAAGTACGAGCGCGACCGGGACGACGCCGACGGGGAATCGGGAGTTTCGTCGCGAGCCGAGATATAGTGAAGAGCGGGGCAAAATGGGGCAACGGGGCAAAACGGGGTTTTTGGGCAAAACTAAATTTTCCAATAATTTTTGGATCGGACAAGGTGGCAAAACTGGGTAATGACGTTTTTCCCAAAAACCCCCGTTTTGCCCCGTTGCCCCAATTTGCCCCGCGCTTCCTCGATCAGAAGCTCTCGGACGTTTCTCACGAGCGAAGAGCGTCCAGGCGTCGAAAGATTAAGCGGCCGCAGCGTCAGCGGATCGAGAGAGGAGTCCGCTCTGCTCGGATACGACGGAAGACGGAGCCTCGCGAGTTTCCACGAAGTTACGAACTATTTTCCGAGCCGCAGCCTCTTTCGATGCCCCGAGGATGACCACGGGGCACAGAGCGGCGTGGGCCGCGAACGCCGCTGGACAGAGTTCCGTCCCAGCATCCACGGCCGGAAGCAAAAGCTTCGTACGGGCGACGTCTCGCTCGGTTCTCCGCCCTTCTTTTTTTCCGCTCCCAGCTGAATCATGACCCTAAATCTTTCGAGCTCCGCGGAAGCCGACTGTGACAAGTGGCGACGGAGCTCAGTGAGTCGCGGATCTATATAAGTACCGCACCAGTTAATCGCGAGTCTCGGGACGCGTCGTGGATTTACCGGCGCCGGAATCCGCGCGGATGAGAAAAATGTTTGGTCTACGGTAGATCTATCGGCCAGGGCGGTAATAGACGTCACGGGTACATAAAAAGAAATTCCCGGAAGGGGGAATGTGATGGATCTCCAAGATCTTCTTCATAAAAATTTTTCATTCAATGGAGATCTTAGAGATCCATCATATTCCCTCTTCCGGGAATTGTTTCCATGGGCGCGTGACATCTGTTATTGGACATTTAAGGTTGGACAAGGTCCCATGAGGTTGGACGTTTTTATGCCGAACCTCTCTTCCCAAGGAAACAAGTTGTTTTTTTTATTTCGTTGTTACACTGAAAAAAATTGGCTTGCAGGCTGGCAAGGAAATTTTCTTTCTAATTCAATTCTACTCTCGATTCTTACAATTCCATATGATATTGAAGCAACGACGGCAAGACTGTCAAGGTGACATGTTAAGGTTTCAATCCCGTATGGAAGAATTGAAAGAATTGAAAGTAGGATTGAAATTGCAATTTTTGTTCTTTGGCAAGGAAATTTTGTTTTTATTTCAATTCCACTTTCGATTCTTATAATTCCATATGATATTGAAAGAACGACGGCAAGACTGTCAAGGTGACATGTTAAGGTTTCATTCCCGTATGGAAGAATTGAAAGAATTGAAAGTAGGATTGAAATTACAATTTTTGTTCTTTGGCAAGGAAATTTTGTTTTTATTTCAATTCCGCTTTCGATTCTTACAATTCCATATGATATTGAAAGAACGACGGCAAGACTGTGAAGGTGACATGTTAAGGTTTCAATCCCGTATGGAAGAATTGAAAGAATTGAAAGTAGGATTGAAATTACAATTTTTGTTCTTTGGCAAGGAAATTTTTTTTTTTATTTAAATTCCGCTTTCGATTCTTACGATTCCATATGATATTGAAAGAACGACAGTAACACTGTCAAAAGGTGACATGTTATCGTTTCAATCCCGTTCTTTGGCAATTTTTGTTCTTTGGCAGCGCGCAAGCGAATTTTACAGGTGAAACTCGCTTGTGGTTGATCGATGACAAGAGTCATTGATATTTTTTTTCATTGCACGCGATAACGATCGAACTTTTTACTTGGCGCCCGGTGGATCGAAAGCACATCGAAACGATCTTGTCTTCCTTTCATTTTCCATTTTTTATTTTTATTTTTTAACTCGTGACATTAATTCGATAGATCTGGTGAACGGCGTAGGTCCGAATGCGCGATCAATTTGCAAGCTCCCAGGCTCTCTCGCTGCATTCAGTAATGCGCACAGTAAATTATGCACAGTGTGCAACGCGCACGCGGCCAGTGTCGGATGGACCATAATGAGCGAGAGTGGCGATAAACGAGTGAGGAATTAATAAGAGGAGAATGAGGAGGCGGAGGAGGAGAAGTTGCCCTCCCGGAGCAGCGACATCTGTAGCTTCGCACAAACTTCTGTCAATTGTGGCATTAAACGATGAAGAATCTCTCGGTGTACCGTTCCATCCCGCACTCTCATTATAAACCTCTCTCTCTCTCTTTCTTTCTCTCTCTCTCTCTCTGTCTCTCCCGTGATTAAACTTTCTCTACGTTTCCCAATCCTACATATCTATGACTCCGATATGCTTCTCGCGCTCCTTCCTCCGTTATCGTCGTTCCCTCTCGCTTTCACGAGACTTCGGATCAACCGCGTCTCTTATTCTAATAATTCCATCCCTCTCTCTCTGTTATACATTAAACGTAACTGTCCGGCTGTGTCGCTCGACAGGGCCACGTCCAATTCGATCCCACAGATGACCGACCGTGGCAATGTAATATCGACTATATCGAACCGCATGTCCAGAAAACATTCATTGGACCCCGCTTACCCGCGAAATAATTTTATCCGATTAAAATAGATAAATTTATCCTATAAAAATAAATAAATTTATTCGATAAGAATAAATAAATTTATCCGATAAGAATAAATAAATTTATCCGATAAAAATAAATAAATTTATCCGACAAAAATAAATAAATTTATTCGCTAAAAATAAATATCTATTTTAATCGAACGACCAAACGAGTTAAATAAACAACGACAATAACGATAATTGAATTAAACAACTAATTCATACGAACTCGCTAAATATTAATATGAAGGAAGCCCCATCGAACAAATGACGTCTCCGTTCGGACGCCGCCTTCGCACTCACCAGTGGAAAAATCTGTGATATCGTTATCGTTATAAACTCCTCTATTCTCCTCCCTTCCTCGTGTGTTCGTCTTCGATCGTCGCGATCGCTGGAGCGCGCATTACGAAGTCGTGCGGGCCTCCGGTGTGCGTTCCGAGTCTATCTCGCTGTGCTTTGTGTCACGAGCCGATGGTGCACCGTGACACTGTCGATGGCGGGGTGGGGGTGGGGGGGGGGAGGAGAAAATCCCGATGAGTACCGGTGCACGGACACCACACCCGATGCACCCCAGACGCCTCGCTGTCACGGCGACGATAAGACACCTGAGGCCGGCGGATCGCTGGCAGCGCCGACGTTGACACCGTATCGATCGACAGATCGGTAAAATCCTCCAACTCTCTGCCGAGCCCGACGAGAAGAAAGAATCAACCGCTCCGAAAAAAAAAACGCCGACCACGGCCGCTCGTTCCAAAACAAAGTTTCCTCTTTTTTTTGTTCTCCTCTTCCGCGACCGAAAAGACCCGTCTTGTTTATTATCGGCACGTTATTATATATCCGTGGCAGCACGTCAGCACGAGGAGGACACACGGTCGCGGAGCACCACGAGGTCGCGAACGGGAAGACTCCGCTCTCTTCCGTCTAAAAATTTTTCGTCAACAAGAGTCGCCTCGTCGGTCGTTGAGAATTTTTCCGAAGCTTCTCCTTTATCTCGAGGGTCGATCCTCGGCGTGTAACATGTGCGCGAGGGGTGTCATCGAGTGCAAAAAATAAAAAAAAAAATATGTAATCGTATCGCGACGATAATCCACGAGTGTCCGTAAAATCGTTCTCTCTGGTCGCGCGGCGTCCGCCACTTTCCTGCACCACGTTATAACCGCAGGTTTACCCGCGTCAGCTGCTCGCCGCGGCTGCACTGAGTTCCGTTGTGACTACTACTATGCCCCCGAAGAGTGGAAAGGATGAGGAGGTGGTGGACGAGGTGGAGGAAAAAGAAGGAGGAGTGCAGAGGAGGAGGAGGAGGAGGAGGAGGTTGGAGAGTCCCGAGAGAGGCTTCGGAGCGTGCGACAGAGTCACGGTGAGCGTCAAAGACGGACGGAGAGACGGCCGGAGGGGGGGGGGGGGGGGGGGGGGGGGGGAGAAAAGAGTGACCGACGAAGACGCGAAAGAGAGAAGGACGCGGGGGACGGAACGGAGAGGGCAGAAGAGGCGAGCGAGAGGAAAAGGGAGATAGGAAACGAGAGAAACGTCGGGGAATGGGGAGAGAGGAGGAGGAGGGGGCAGTTTGTAGCAAGTGCGAGGTCGGAAACCGAAGGAGAGAGAGAGAGAGGGAGAGGGAAGTAAAATAATCGGGAAGAAGGAGGGAGACAGCAGAGAGAGAGAGAGGCTACTAATTGAGGTATCGCTTGGGAGCGAAGGAGCTAAAGTCTGCACGGTGTGACAGAGTTTTACCGGGGTGAGGAGGAGGGGAGGGGGGTCGAGAGAGAGAGAGAGAGAGAGAGGGGGGGAGAAACGACTGCTTCTCTCTCCGGCTCGGAGTACGATGGAAATGGAGGGGGGGTAAACCCGCCGAGAGAGAGAGAGGGAGGGAGGGAGAGAGAGAGAGAGGGAGGGAGGGAGAGAGAAGCAGTGTGGTAATATCGGTCTAACCGGGGAAGAAGTGACCGGGAGTGAGAGAGGCGAAATAGCTGTGACGGGCTTGTCCAGTCGCGGCGGCTCCGAAGGGGGAAGAGGGCGGAATATAACGTTTATCTGGGTACGCTTGCAAAGTGGGAAACGAGGGAGACGGGGATACAAAACGGGGAGTCTCTATATTACGATGCCGATATACGGCGCCTATCTTTCTCTCGGTGTCCTCTCGCTCTTCGTCCGGGTGTCGCGGTGTCCGCGTGCACGTACACCGCGGGCACACACGCGGTCGCGCTTTGCATATGGATGCATCGATATGGTTTACACACGTACGGCGGGGCATTGAAGGGGGGGGGGGGCAACACATGTCGATGAAATGTGTATTAGAGAGATCGTGCGCGCTCGTTGTTGCCCGCTCGACGCGCGTGCCCCCTCGGTCGGGGCATATATGCACACATAGTACATCCGCGCAACTGTATCCTACGATGCGGTCTATAATGCACGGCGATATATATCCGCGCGTTCGCGGGAGGGAGAGAGTGGGAGAGATGCGTGCGGTCGGGAGGGAGCGAGCGCAGCATCCGCGCGGGTCCATCACGGGCGCGAACGATGCCGCGATCTTTCTGCGCACGATATACCCGACGCGGTGTTCTCCGCGGGCCGCGAGAGGAGGACGCCACGTAAATAGAGGAGCCGCACCACGCGAGGGTATTATACTGGATACACTGTGTGCGCCGGGCTTACAGGTATGCATAATACGCGCCCCGCTAGAGCTGAGCCGCACCGGTATGGATAGATGAGGCTGCGGTAAGAAAACTTGAGCTGCACGTATATATTTGTATACATGTGTGTGTGTGTGTGTGTATGTGTAATGCTCGATGCTCTCGGGTCGTGCCCAGGCCGGCTGGGCAAGAGCACCCGATCGGCGTGCATGTGCGCCCTCGGGATGAAAATCCGAGTCCAAGCTCTTCGATACGTCCGCTCTTACACGCTATATAATGTTGCCCCCTCGTCCGGTCTATCCTACGCTCTCTGAGGTGGACGAACCTCTTGGCGCTCACGGAATCGTCCGCTTGCTCGTGGAACACCCCGCGGGGTAGGCGCGATATAGGGTAAAGTGGTGAATATGGCCCACCTCGATTAACACGTAAATCAATGATATATGGACCGGGCCATATTCGCCACTTTTACCCTAGGGTAAGGACGTGATTTTTTTTTTCATAGAGATGATCTGTTTTCATTAGGAAACTATCACGAATCGAAAAATCGAAGAATCGAAGAATCGAAGAATCGAAGAATCGAAGAATCGAAGAATCGAAGAATCGAAGAATCGAAGAATCGAAGAATCGAAGAATCGAAGAATAATCGAAGAATCGAAGAATCGAAGAATCGAAGAATCGAAGAATCGAAGAATCGACGAATCGAAGAATCGAAGAATCGAAGATTCGAAGAATCGAAGAATCGAAGATTCAAAGATTCGAAGAATCGAAGAATCGACGGTACGGAAGTTTGTGCTCTATGAGGAAACGAGGAAAACGCCGCCGGCGTCCGTAAGATCGGGCGAGTCGCACGCGACGCTTGAATGGCAAAGATTTCTATGCGGAGAGAGATCCAACGCTGCTAGGCCAGACTCGATGATGAACAGGAGGATGCTGCGGACTGCGAAGACAAGAGTTGGCGTATGGCAGCTTTGAGCCACTTAATATTTACATACGAATATATATATACATACATATGTGTAAAGCATATGTGTGGTTTGTAGGGGAGTGCCGAGCGCTATCGGCCATAGGTCATACGAATCGATGATAAACTGGGAAGAATGCGGCGAAGGGTTCCAACCGCACAGCAACGAGCATAGGTCGACAGTTGTGTTATTTTTCATTTGATACTACACGGTCTGAAGAATATGGTAAAGGTTCCTGTATTTAGTGTGGCAAATGACGATTTTTTTTTTTTCGATAGTAATGTTAATGTGCACCATGGAACTGGCGTTATGTGTATCTATGTAACACTATACATCGGAGCCAGCGAGAGCCAGGAAGAGAGTTCGCAATCATCCGTGCGAGAGCTCTTCGCGTGCAACGCGAGAGGCAACGGTGCAGGAGAGAAAAAAATCTCCCCCCGCCCGCCCCTAAGATGTACGGTAGATGTAGCATATACAAGTATCGTGGTATGTACACCGGTACAATGCATCTGTTCTACGAAGTGGACGATGTGCATTCCTAATGCCAAGCTTTCTCGAGAAACACCTGGACATCGGAACGCCCGAGACCGGAAACGATGATTCTGCGGGGAGACAAAAAAAAAATTAGCTGGGAGAACTGACAATTAGCTGGGAAAACTGATACTTGGTTGAGATAATTATGTAAAAAAAAAATGGGTTGTCCCGACGAACTTATCAATTCTCCGAACTCGTAACTTTTTCAGCTCGACGATTTGCTCTCAATGATCCCCTTAGGATGACTAACGTTTGCTATAACATGGAAAAGAAAGAGCGCCTAGTAATCCATGAATCAAAATCGAAAAATGTGCGAATTCTCATCTTAAGGTAAAGGTACCAATGATCGGACGGTTAAGAGCAGCCTAAGATTCCAGCAGTTATTAATGTATCAAGAACATTTTTTTTCTTTAAATAACGGAAACCGATATCAAGCTGATAGTTTCTAGTTTCCAAAAGTCACCGGTTAATTATGAAAGGATAAATACTTTTTAACTACGGAAGAAAGTATCAAGCGAGCCCAAATGTACCGATCTTCGGGCGCGGATTTTCGGCACGCCCCTATATTCGGACACTGCGTGTCCCAATGTTTGGGACGATCGCAGATTTGGAGAATTCTGATGTGCGAACTTTTAGTTAATATTGACTAAAAGAATTCCTTTGCGATTTATCAATTAAGTCAATGAAAACAATAATATTCACGCGAAACAATAATGAAGATAA
>JAPYZC010014533.1:0-11123 GCA_030522665.1 Ichneumoninae sp. A BG-2022a
CGTCGTTAGATGCGACGGGCGAATCCGAGGAATCATAGCGCTTCTGGCAAGCGACAACGATGCGTGCACTATCAAAAATATCTTAAGGTTTTCATATGCGATGCTATAAAAATTTTATGACAAACAAAGTTGTTCTACAAATTATGTTGCTTTGAATTACTTGCAACACTATTCATCCACAGGTCTAATTTCTCAAGGCACTGACAAATCTCCTCCACTCCTACACTGAGAGAAGGGTCTCAGGAAAACTACCTGTCTTATGTAAAATTTTGTCCAGGAAACGTCTTACACCAGCGCCAGAACTACAGATATGAGCATGAGCGAAATTTTCAACTAGTGGACTAAACTTTTCTACACAAGTGGATTAAAATCGAAACAATTTTTTCCCTGTTAAAATCTGTAGGAATGGGTTGTTCGGGTTTCCATTCGACAACCTTGGCTAAGAAGGAACGCTCCTCAGACGACTGTGAGTCGATATTGTCGCTGCGATTCCGTGAAGACAGAGCTCTGCATTACCGACGGTCGGGCCGCAGTTTCAGTAGAACGTCGCTTATCCGGTCGTCGATTAACCGAAGCGGCTCATTCGAACACTCCGTATTAAAAGCACGTGAAATACTGCGGTTTGGTAAAAAAGTGTAATTAAATTTATCACCGATTGTGTAAATTAAAAAATATATATATATATTTATTTTTAAGTTTTTTTTTGTAATAGAAGGAAAATAATATTATTTCAGAAAAATCTTGAAACATTGAAGAGGATCGTCGTCGATTGGTTGGTACTTGTTGTCATGCGTTTATAAATCTTTTTTTTTTTTTTAGGAAAATCCGTTGTCCACGCAACGCAAAATTTCGATAAAAAATTATTATCAAACCAATCAACCGAAGCGGCTCGTGTTCGAAACGAGCCGCTTCGTCGGCAGTGCGTTTATCAAGCTTGGAAAATTACGTAGATCGTCGAGAGATTACCAGATTCACGGATTTTCGAAAAATTCAAAATTCATCGCGATAAGGACGATAGCTCGTTACGTAAGGCTCGAGATCGTCCGGAGCCTCGACGCCGTCGAGTTCCACTCCCAGAGCGTGATATCTCTTCCTCACGTGATGAGCCACCATCTTCGGTTCTCTCGTTCTCGTGAAAATGCCCTTCTTGTTACCTCCGACACGCGTGTACGCTGAAGAGCAGAAAAAATATATATATCTAAATATGATTTTAGATAATATGACTTTAGATAATATATAAAAATATATAATCTAAATATGATCGATGGATCGATGGATCTATGGATCTATGGATCTATGAATCTATGGATCTATGGATCTATGGATCTATGGATCGATGAATCTATGGATCGATGGATCGATGGATCTATGGATCGATGGATCGATGAATCTATGGATCGATGTATCTACGGATCTACGGATCTACGGATTTATAGATCAATGGATCTACGGATCTACGGATCTACGGATCTACCGACCTACGGATCTATGAATCTATGAATCTACAGATCTATGGATCTACGGATCTATGAATCTATAGATCTATGAATCTATGGATCTATGGATCTATGGATCTATGGATCTATGGATCTATGGATCTATGGATCTACGGATCTACGGATCTACTGACCTACGGATCTATGAATCTATGAATCTACAGATCTATGGATCTACGGATCTATGAATCTATAGATCTATGGATCTATGTATCTATGGATCTATGGATCTACGGATCTATGGATCTATGGATCTATGGATCTATGGATCTACGGATCTACGGATCTATGGATCTATGGATCTATGGATCTATGGATCTATGGACCTACGGATCTACGGATCTATGGATCTATGAATCTATGGATTGATGGATCAATCTGGTTTTTGCGAATGGGCTTAAAAGCGTTTTTATCGGTACTTACTCTCAGCGGTACGAAAATCCGCGAAATTCCATATAAACTCGCCGATGAAAAATCCCTTTTCACGCAGACGATCGAACGCCACGAAGTGCCTCGAGAACATTTCTTGCTGGTACTCCTCGCTCCAGACGTAAGACGGAAGCTGAGATTGTCAATAAACAAACAAAAAAAAGTTACTTCATCTTCAGTAATTGGAAAGATTTAATTTTCATTCTGTCGGCGAATAGTAATGGTCTAAAAAAAATTAATACCTTGTATTTTTATTATCTTTTTTTTTAATACCATTTTATGAAAAATCTTCCCGATTTTTCTTCGAGGATGAAAATAATATATTTAAATCAGTTATGATTAATATATTAATGAATATATTAATAAAATATATTTCGGAGATATAAAATGTATTCCGGGGTTAAAAAAAAATAAAAAAAAATAAAACAGTGATTAAAAAATACCTCGTGCAATCCCGGCATAGTGTCAGCACCGTACTCGAACATGATAACGGGTTTGTCGTGTTTGTCGTTCCAACCGGTCGCCTCATCGACGACCTTGTTCACGATCATGTCCAGTCTACCTGTGTCGCTGTACCAGGAGTTGTAACGGTTGAATCCTATGACGTCCAAAAACTGGCCGGCCTTGTCTTCCTAGATATCGGACGTAGGAAATAAATACATGGATCAATAAAAAAAAAAAAAAAAAAAAATCATTCAATCTCGCTTGAAGTGATCCTTAAAAAAACGCTGAGGTAAAAAATTGAAATTAAAAAAACAAAATAAATCTCTCACCGTGCGTGAATATATCTGTAGAATAAAAAAAAAATATATATATATATATATATTATGATCTCTCGCGAAAAGGAGACCAACGAATGTGATTGGAAATATTGTCGGATCTCAAAAGTCAAAACTGCCGTTGGGCATCGACTATTGAGTTTCGACGCCAGTTTCGCACACTCGGCACCTTTTCTCGAGAGACACGCTTCAAGCTCGCTCGCTGCGTATCAACGGGACTTTCGTACGAATTCGCTGCCATTTTTGTATCCAACCAATTTTTACAAAAAAAAAAAAAGATAGTTTTTGTTAGAGATCGGAAAAAAATTGCAAAAATTGGCACTCGTTGCATGACGATTTTCAAAATCAAACAGCAAGCGGGAACGTTAAATTTTGTCAGCGTTACAAGTTAAACAGAGACGTTTTTAAAAATTTCTCAAAAATTTCGAATTTGTTAATGAGATGCAAAAAAAAAAAAATAATAATAACAATTTAAGAGAAAAAAGAAAAAAAATTGAAAATCATTTTTGAAAGATTGAAAATAATTCCGAGTCACGAAACGAGCAATTTAGGTATAACGAAAACTTACAAAAGACCCGCGATTCAGCGCGGCTGTTAACGGCCTGCTGTCGTCCAGGGTTCTCGTGTGAAGCGTTATTTCCCTGTAATAATCCTCGGAGCCAGGCAGCTGGCTCCTCGGCTCGTTGGCGATCGACCACATCAAAACCGACGGATGATTTTTGTCGCGTCTGACGAGTTCCGAAATTGCGTCTTTGTGCCGTTTAAGCAACTCCGGCGAGTACGCCTCGATGTTCACCGCCGGACACTCGTCGACTATCAGGAAACCTTGCCTAAAAAAAAAATTTCTATATAATTTATTTCCGCGGAAAAATAAAAAAATTTCAAAAAAGAAATGTCAAAAAAACAATTTCAAAAAAACAATTTTGAAAAAACAATTTCAAAAAAACATTTTCAAAAAAACAATTTCAAAAAAACAATTTCAAAAAAACAATTTCAAAAAAACAATTTCAAAAAAACAATTTCAAAAAAACAATTTCAAAAAAACAATCATATCGAGAACTTCCTGGCTGTAGGGATAGTGGCTGGTCCTGTAGGAGTTGGCGCCGACCCACTTGAGGAGTTCGTAGTCGCGGGTCATCGTCACGATATCGAGACCGCGTCCCCTTATCACGGAATCCTCGTGACGACCGAAGCCCCGCATGTAGACGGGTTTGCCGTTGATGAGCACGCTGGTGTTGGTCCATCGGAGCGATCGGATTCCCACCGGCAGCCGGTAGAAATCGGGTCTCGTCGTCTCGTTTCTCGCTTTTCTCGCCCACACGGAAATCTGCGAAAGTCGATCAAATTAGTTAAGGCGAGACAAAAAAAACGGTGTCAATGTGTTCTCCGTTCGAAACTGAGCAAATTTGGTCCTTAGCGGAAGTCTCTAGGACGCGTGGTTCTCGAGTTACGAGCCGTAGAAGTTTTCGGCCAATGAGCGCGCGCCGGCAGATGGCGCCACGGGTCGCCGCGCGGGATTGGCCGAAACCTTCTCTCCCCCGTATCTCGGTAACTATGCGTCGTAGAGAAGCTCGCCAAGAGTAAAGTTTACTCAGTTTTTGACGTAAAATACGACTGCGTTGGCATTATTATTATTATTATTATTGGCATTATTATTATTTGTTAATTTTTAATTGTTGTTTTTTTTCAGACTCACTTCGTGGGTGTACAGACAAGGGGGCTCGGAACGCACGCTAAATTTCGTCTTTGGCGGAAGTCTCTACGACGCGTGGTTCTCGAGTTACGAGCCGTAGAAGTTTTCGGCCAATGAGCGCGCGCCGGCAGATGGCGCCACGGGTCGCCGCGCGGACCGATTGGCCGAAGTTTTTGACGTAGAATACGACTGCGTTGGCATTATTCTTATTATTGACATTATTATTATTTTTTTTATTTTTTATTGTTTTTTTTTCGGACTCACTTCGAGGGTGTACAAATAGGCGGGTTCGGGATGCATGCCTCTCGGCCACCACAGTTTCGCATTGGGTACTTTGTAGTGACCATCGAAACCGTCTCCCTTGTCAAGATCGTACATGCATTCGAATGCCAAACTGCCGTCCTCTTTGAGCAGCCTCATTCTGCTAGCGAGCCACTCGCCTTCGCGTATACCGTTTACTTTCACGGTATAATCGACGAAACCATCGGTACCATGCGCATCAGTTGTCACCGTCAAGTCCTCCAGGAAGACCCGGGGCTTCGTCTGCAACAATACCGGCCTTAAAAAAAAAAAAAAAAAGATGGCACGTAAACAATTTAGTATAAATTCCTCGGTATAAAATAGATGGCGATTTAAGGGATCATCTCAGTGTGAAATTTTCAAAAAATCGTTTTTTTTTTTTTTGATTATCGGATAGTATACACGGTTACAAACATGCTGTTAAATTTTTTAATCGAAATTTGAATTATTTTTTTCACTACAGCATTTCTTAGAGAAAGGGAACGGAGCGTCACATCCTGATCTCAAAGTTTAAGCGCGTTTTTTTCGGAAAGGTGTTTTTCAAAACGGTGTCCGCTGCCGAGAGAAGAGTTTCCAAGCTATCGATTTCAAATTTTTACAGAACATTCTTCTTGTCATTCTCTATCGTTCTATGGAAGCTTTTTTTTTTAACTTCCTATTTTTTTTCTCGAAAAACTGTCGATAAAAGGCCAAATTCACTACTTTTCGTTCAAATCGCCGCCATTCTGTCAAAAAAAAAAAGCCTCCATAGGACGATAGCGGGTTTCCTACAGATTAATAATCTTTTTGAAATTTTTGTTTGAGATCAAAATTGAGCCCGGAAAAGTGGACACCGATTAGGACTCTTTTTGTTACAACATTTTTGATAATTAATAACAATAATAAAAAACTAAAAAATCACCGCAACAAAAATCATTTTGTATTCTTCATCGCTGCATTAATTTGTTTCAAAAAACCCAGACCGATTAGGATATCCTAACCATGAAAAAAAAATAGCGAAAAAAATCCGAAAAATTAGCCCGAAAAATCAGTGATTTAAAAAAAAAATGCAGAACGTTTTTTCTCTTTTTTTTTCCTGGACAATTTACCTGTGGATTCCGGCGTAATTGAAAAAGTCGAAGGTATAGGTCTGTGTGTACGCGGTGCCGTTGTCGGTCGCCGACTCGACGACTTTGCCCTGCGGAATGCTCGTCGGCAGCAGCGTGTTGTCGACAGCAACGGTGATACGATTTTTCCCACCGAAAAACAGCGCCTCCGTTATCTCGGCCTCGAAGGGAAGATGACCCAGTTCGTGTCTCGTTACTAATTGTCCGTTGACCCACTAATGAATAATTAAGTAAATAATTAAATGGCCGCGAGCGGGATGTAAAACGGACATTCCCTGGGAAATTGGCATCCAGAGAATTAGGCGATGGAAAATTGGCCATTAGAGAATTAGGTAATTGAAAATTGGCCCATAGAGAATTAGGTAATTGAAAATTGGCCCATAGAGAATTACGTAAGTGAAATTTGGCCCATAGACTATTAGGTTATGGAAAATTGGCCCATAGAGAATTATGTAATAGGAAATTGGTCCATGGAGAATTAGGTAATTGAAAATTGGTCCATAGTGAATTAGGTAATTGAAAATTGGCTCATAGAGAATTAGGTAATTGAAAATTGGCCCATAGTGAATTAGGTGATAGAGAATTGGCTCATAAAGAATTAGGTAATTGAAAATTAGCCCATAGAGAATTAGGTAATTGAAAATTGGCCCGTGGAAAATTGATCCATAAAAAATTAGCCCATGGCTCATAGTAAATAAATAAATAATAAATATAAATAATTCTCTTAGAGGTATAAAATTTTAAGGGAACTTACCACTTCGGCGGCATAATTAACGGAGCCGAATTGGACGAAAACCCGCTGCTCCGACCACGAGGAGGGCACAAAAAATGTTCTCTCGTACCAAACAGCTCCAACATGATCTCTCAGAGCCCGGGAAGTTGTCACGTCGTTGTACGACGACGGCACCGGCATTTGAATCACTTCCGCGGACTGTGCACAAGTTTAAAAAAAAATTATCCATAAATTAAACATAATAATAATATAAATAATATTGCAAAATCGCAAACGAAAAAAAAAATGAGCAAAAAATGTGTAGGTGAAAAAACCCGATGGTAAAAAACCATACTTATGTTTAAGCTACCGAATAACGAAACGCCTATGCGTCTGTATGTGATAGTTTTTTACGCATAAAATGATTTTGAATTTCAAATTTAAATAATTTAAAAAAATGTTCACAACTTTTCAAAATTCATTTCTATAATATTTACCATAAACATAAGTACTATCAGATGCTTTAAAAATTAATGGTTGCGGAGTAGCGCGATATCTAACTCTCTAGATGCAATCGCCAATATCTATTTACATATTTCTTGGAGCAGTTTGAGTTTTGGCTATGTACTGTCACAGATTATACGCTGTTCTGTCAAATTAAATATATATATGAAAAATACATGGAATTATATATCATTAATATACAGGAATATCTAAAATATTTATATACATGAATATATATGACGTATATTATATATATATCTGAACATATATTAGTTAAGATATTTAACATATAATCATATATAGAAATATAAAAGATATACAAGCGATATAGAACTTTTTGCCGTTATATGTGACGTATATAAATTATATATCTTTCTATATATCTGACATATACTTCATTTCCATGGGGGTTTAATTCCGGGATCCACGGTTGTTTATTTATTTTTTACAAATAGATTAATTTTTAATTAGTACAATTTTTTTTATAATTTAATTTTGTTTATTATTTTTAATACCTTGGAGAGGAAGTCGCTGTACCAAGCGTTTCGGTGTCCGGCCAGGGAATCCTCGGAAGGCGACGGCGCAAAATCCCAGAGGCCATCGAGCGATCTCACCTGAGATTAATCACAATTATATTCATTGCTATTTTTATAGGCAACGTTTTCCGTAAAAATACAATAAACATCCAAAAATATCGAGCCTTGAAAATAATAATAAGAT
Organism: Ichneumoninae sp. A BG-2022a; assembly: GCA_030522665.1. Classification (NCBI taxonomy): domain Eukaryota; kingdom Metazoa; phylum Arthropoda; class Insecta; order Hymenoptera; family Ichneumonidae; species Ichneumoninae sp. A BG-2022a. The sequence goes on from JAPYZC010014533.1 coordinate 7,740, forward strand.
CATTATTTTATATAATAATAATAATAATAATAATAATAATAATATAATAAAATATGCAAATACTATATCGACATCGATATTATTGAATAATTTGTAATTATCAAAAATAAATAAACCAATTCTTTAAAAACTGTATAGACATTTTATTTTCAAAAAATAAAAAAAAAAAACGTTTCCGTATCACTGAAGCAAAAATTAGCCATTGTAAATGCCACGTTTCGTTTTTTTTTTCCTTGCCCCGGTAAAGGAAATAATTTATTTTTATTTTTATTATTATCTGCCCGTAATGCGAATGAGTTTTCGGACGATGTTACTTGCCTCACGGGCTTCGCTCTCCCGCGGATAAAGAAGCCCCCGCAGAGGTGGATCCCGCGGCGTTGCGGTCTCCGTCATTTGCGGAAGACTCTGCCGAGCCGTTTCGGCGACAATTTCCGAGCCGTCGTCGACGCGTCCGCTCGCTGTCGCGGTGGCTCTCGCTGTCGACAGCGCCGCGACGATAATGACTACCGCGGCGCACCGCATGACGCAGCCGGCGCAATTTTCTAAACGAGCGATAGCGACAAACTTCCGATTAGCTATATGTTGCACTCCTCCGACTTACCGACCGGAAAGTCGCTGACAAAAAAAAGCAAAAAAATTAGAGAAAAAAAATTGTCTCGCGGAATCGGACCGTGGGAATTATTTCTATCTTCACTGACCCTGCAATCAGAAAAATAATTTATCTTGCGGACACCGTTTATCTGATTTAAGAAAAAATATTTATTTTAATCGAAGAAATATTTACTTTAATTAGATAAATATTTATTTTAATCGAAGAAATATTTACTTTAATTAGATAAATATTTATTTTAATCGACGAAATATTTACCTTAATTAAATAAATATTTATTTTAATCAAATAAACGGCCATCAAATAAATTTCATTTTCTGGGTGTATTCACCTTTTATTTTTCATCATTTTATATTCCAAATTTTTTTTTTTTATTCTACTTTTTTTTCGAATCTTCAAATCACTCGACAAATACATTTATTTATATCGCACTTTAACGCCGGCGTTACACCCGTTCTGTACAAGATAAGATTCGCAACTACGAGATTAAAAAATTCGAGAATTCATATTTAATTTTTTATTTTTCATAATTTTATTTTCAACATTTATTTTTGTTTTAGTTTTTTTTTTTTGAAATCTTCAAATCACTCGAAAAATACGTTTATTTATATCGCACTTTAAGGCCGACGTTACATCCGTTCTTAACAAGATAAGATTCGCAACTACGGTTGCTGCTCCCGGATTGCCGAGAATTCGAGCGACCGCGATACGATGAGACTTCCGCGAGTGATATGTCGAACGTGAGTAATAAAAAATTCTGACGTACGTGACATAATAAGCGATGTCTCATGGTGATATTGATAAGCGTAAGATAATTATTGAATCGCGAAATGACGCGAGTAAACGATGTGTTTGCAAGACAATTTAAGGGGAAGTGAAAGACCTGTGCGTGCGAGAGAGACAGTTGAAATTTTCAAATTAATTTTATATATTGGGTTGGAAGAAAAATAATGTAATGGGATAATCGGGTGACCATATTCCATCTGTGTACGCGTTTTTGGCCCGGCAGCAAAAAAATTGTGAGCGCTAGAGCGCTAACCGCCATGTTTTAAGAAACAAAAAATGGCGTACAGAAAAAACAACTGAACATATTTGGATGAAATTTTGCAGAAACATTGTCTATTCACTAGATATACTGTGTGTGAAATTTCAGCTTGATTGGTCGAGGCGTTCTCGAGTTATAACGGTTTCAATTTTTGGCGCCTAATTCACACACACACACACATACATCCGGACATATTTTCTAAACGTTATTTACGACGTTTTGGAACATTCTGAACATATTTTCATAAAAATCTCGGATTGTTTTTTACCAAAACAAAGCTTCCTCTATGAGGAAGCAAAAAAAAAGATATCGCCGTTACTCTGGACCGTTAATTGAAATTGTCTAATAACGGTTCGCGTCCTACGTCCAAGTTTAACGAGCGCGAGGCTCAACGATGATTATCCAGTTTGGCGTGCAAGATTAATGTGCCAGCGGCGACGCAATGCGGTAGAGTGAATTAAGATATCTCACAGAGACCTCCGTGGATCGTCCAACCGGACTCTATTAAGAGACCCGTTGTTCTACTCTATTCGAGTACATATAAACATATATGTATACATATATATGTACATATATGTTCCATCCAGCATTCTCGGAGAATGCTCTGTACACTACAATAATACAAGGACCGCACGGAAAATATATAAAGCACGCCTGGCAGTAAATGCAGATTTTGTCAATGTGTATGTACATATGTGTGTGAGTGTGTGAGTGCGTGTTTGTGCACCGAAGATTTCGCGGGTTACAGAACCCATTAGAGATATCGCTGTTGGACACGGGCCAACCGATGTCCCGCACGTGCAGTCTCGACTCGCTTGGTATTTTGCCCCCGCGACAATCTTGTACAACCCAAAAGCTCCCGTTCCTTGAACGTCCACAATACGGGGATTTTGCGTTGAGCGGAGATTATACATAAAAAAAATAGTAGTGCTTTGGTGATTTCGACTGGAGGATGCAATGAATGACTAGGAACGCAATAGGGATTTCCGTTATGGGGATTTAATAGAAAAAAAGTTGTTATGTGATCTTGATTTTGGTTTAAGAGGATTTGAAAAAAGAAAACTGGTTGCCTAAAAAAATAGGAACGAAATAGGGTTTTCGGTTGTGAAGGATTAAAAAAAACTAGGAATGAAACAGAGGTCTCAATTACGGTATATTAAAAAAACTTGAAACGAAACTCACATTTCTGTTTAAGAATATTACAAAAAAAAACTAGTTGCCTAAAAAAATAGGAACGAAATAGGGATTTCTGTTGTGAAGGATTTTAAAAAACTAGGGACGAAATAGAGATCTCGATGATGGTGCATTAAAAAAACTTTTGGAAGATTACAAAAAAAAAAAACCCTAGTAACAAAATGGAGATTTCGATTGTGGAGGATAAAATAAAGAGCCAGAAACGAATTGTACATTTCAACCATGAGGCATTAAAAGAAAGAAACTAGGAATGAAGTCTAGTTTTTTTTAATGATATAAAAAAAGAAAAAAAACTAGTAACCCAAAAAAAATCATAAGGCAACAGAGATTCGTTTACAATAAAAAAAAATAGAAACCTAATAGAGGTCTAATTACGGTGTATTAAAAAAACTAGAAATGAAACCCACATTTCCGTTTAAGAATTTTACAAAAACAAAACCACTAGTAACAAAATGGAGATTCTTATCACGTATTACAAAAAAGAAACCAGGACCCAAATTAAAGTCGATCTTACCACAAAAAAAAAAAAAAAAAA